>JAJEJO010052628.1:101979-138442 GCA_020662805.1 Glaucomys volans
GATTTCAGAATAGCTAATTCTCACAAGAACTAACTCAGGGTTCCAGGAGAACTACCTTAATCCATACTGAGGGCACACCCTTAGTGACCTAAGGAGCTCCTACTAGACTCCTCCTCTTAGAAGTCCACCCACCCCCACTCCCACCCCACTGAGAACTAAGCCTCCAACACATAATGCCCTGGGGGGCAAACCACATCCAAATCAGAGCAACCAGGGTCAGAAAGAACCTGAACAATGATTTGATAACTCAAAGAACACGCATGGTAAATGGTTATTTTGTCCCATAGTAAATGATGAATGTATTCATGTCAAAAAGTGGCTTAATTCATAGGACAAACAACCTTGTTGGTGGAAGATAAGAAACAAGTGGTTAGGCATTAAAGCTTGATCAAAATAATCCATGTCTTGATAATTGAAAATTATTTGTACCAGTAAAACTGGTTTAAAGTTATTATAAGCAGAATTAACTATAGTCCTCAGTTCATCAGAATTTTATAACACTCAGATTTGAAGCAAAAAGAAAAATGTGGAGATAAAAAGCAAGTGATAAATAGAATTTACTCAGAAAATCACTTTTTATGACATTACTTGAAGATTGGATATAATCAGTCTAAACTCCTACACCATCTCATAAATGTACAATAAGAATTGTTATTCATAATGATGATTCTGAGTCATACAATCTAACTCATCAACTATGTTTATTCTCCTCTGTAGATTATACTTAATAAGCCAAGAAGGGGATTAAGTTATTGTCAAAAGATTTTAAAGAAGGATTGATATTGAAAGAACGTTTTTTCTCCTTAGTATACTTTAAGTTCATAAGAAAATTTAATTAGAACATCCCATTCTACAAGCATTATAGTATTTATTATTGTATAGAGTTTTTTAAACCTCCTCACTGTTCTGTGAAAGGTTACATTTAATTTCATGCTAATTTCCTCTTCTGACACTCAACTTTTAACTGCCAAAAGCTAATGAGACTGGGGAAAGGAGAAGAAAGAAAAAAGGAGGGTTGATTATGCTTATACTTACAGGCCAATTTATTGGTTTATCTTTCTTTAATTAGAAAATTGCTTGAAATAATTTGTTAGTGTAGAACAGACAAACTTGATGTAGAGAAATCAGATTCTTTATTATTCAATTATGAAGTAGTTCATTTTTTGGAAGGCAGAATTTAAATGTTATCTTGGTAAGCTGTTGAGAAAAAAAATCATAGGAAAAAGACATTTATGGGAGGGAACAGTATCATTATCTAAAATTTTTTTACTATAAAATCCCTGATTTTTATCCTATTAAAAAGATCAGCAAATGAAAAGGAGTCTAAATAAAAGGAGCCAACTTTGGAAAGACACGCTCGGTGTTGTGGAGAACTTATACATATGTGCTGCTTGATTCAAGATAAGTTGTCATCTGCAGAGAATCTGTTAGGGTAAGGTGCTAAAAACATTGGCACTGGAGTTGACCAGCTGAAATTTAAAGCATTGTACTTCTATTTGGCTAATTGGAAAATATTCATTTTGTGTTTCTTAGCAATATTATTGGATTAATAAAAAAACAACTTCTGTGAAGCCAAAGAATATCTTTTTTTAAAGTACTTTTTACTTTCACAGGAAATTAAGTCAGAAACTGAATAGATTTATCTGCAAAGGTAAAATAGAATTTTATAAGATATCGTGACTATTTCTTATTACATAATACATACAAAGTGAATGTTACCTTGAAATGTGCTGCAAAGTCATGCTTTGGGGGAGGAAATTTTTAATTTATTCATCTTTATTTTATTCTTTGGCCTCAATTCATTTTAAGGATCACATGTTTTTATAATTAGATTATATGCTTTATAGTAAGTCCGTACAGTTATCTTTGTAGTTTCCTTCACTCTCCTCCAAGAAAGCTGATCTGTGACTAACTCATTATCTGACGAAGTTATGACACCATATGCAGGTTATAACCTTCATTACATGTGGCAACAAAGTATGAGAATGAGAGCCAGCAGACTCATTTGAGTAGTAAATCTCACACCTATTTCAAGTTATCATCAGGTACCAGATCATCCTCCTCCTATACCCCTGGTTTCATTTTCAGGTAATGGTGTGCAATTTCATTCTCTTATGGATTAATTTCTTTAACTATTCTGGTAGGGAAAGGCAATGCACATATGAGTCACCAATACTTGAGCATAAACTAATTTCCCAAATTATTTTCTTTTATGGAAGATTATAGACCAAATGACCTTTTAACCCTGAAGTTTAAATCCATTAGAGCCTGATTTGACATCATGCACCCCTTTGGAATTAACAGGAAGATGAGTTGTCTTGATCATCCTAAGGGAGGTTATCATCTCTGCAGTGAAGAGGGGCATCAACTAGCACAGTCCTAATTGTAGTATCCTATTAGTCATATGTAACTCATTTCTGCCTGTAATGAAGAACAATGCAACAATTATGCTTGTTTTATGGTTCTAGATATTGAGAAGAAAAAAAGGATATTGAACAGTAAAATAGCATTTTAAGTCCCCTGTTACAAACAAGGAACATCCCTTTTGTATAGCCTGAGAGGACTGAAAACTGAAAACACTGAGTAATATCCAAAGGTTATTTTTTAATATCAATAATTAGAATACAGGATCTCAAGTACTATGTTATTTTATTATGTCAACTACATTCTGATCTTCCCAAGATTTCTCAAGTTTCTTATCTGTGATGAGGATGAAAATATTTAACTCCTAATGTGTTTAGTGTGACTACATGAAATAATATGTGATAAAGGTAATTAATAAAATACATGTTACAATATAAGTGTAAGATATTAATGCTAACAAGATGGGCCCATGCTCAATTTTTAATAGCTCTTTTATTTTTATTACAAAATATATTGAAAAGGTAGAGGCAAGCATGTTTCCATTATATTACCTAATAATACTTTCAATTTGGGGTTCAATGTTGGCCCATACATCCCATTTTCTGACCACAACCACTTAAGCATCTAGCTTACTTTCTTTAGTTACTTATTCCAAAATGTCTTGAAGTAACAGGAAAGTACATTCTTTTTAATATGCATGAACCTTCTCTTATATTGTTCTTCCTCTTCCACAAACTGTATTCCAAGCATTACTCTCTTATCCTTTTCATCTTCCATTTTTCTTTTATAACAAGCCCCAGACCTCTACAAATTCTGCTATCTACCTATTGTATACTTACATACAAACTGGTAAGTGTAGCTGGAGGAAAATAACACAACTCTCATGACTGGTTTCACACAAAGTGCATGACCACAAATAATACTCAACACTGCTCAGGAAGCCTACAGCCAGTTTCTATGAAATTCCTTTCATGTATGCTTATGTTGTCTCCTCTAAGCACATTATGACTAAGGAGTGTGAGTATAGGACTCTCATCCTCAGGGTTTCATACGAAAGTCTATCTCCTACATCTTTCCCTCAAACTGAAGTGCTGAAATGGTATTTAGGTGAAGTAAGCTACTAGCCAATGTGAGCTGTTGGTAATAAGGAGGAACAAGACAGATTTTTCTTTAAAAAGTTAATGTGACTACATTAAAGTCTCTGCTGCATTCAATTATTCAAAAGGTTACTATCATGGTCTAAACTATGCTTTTAAGGGTCACTGATTACTTAATTATCAACCCCATCATTATGAACATGTACCTGTGGTTCTCTCAGCACCTGTGGGTTTATCAGGATCCTAGGTAGTGATGCGGTTTTGGAGCATTTGATTTCACTTTCAGTAATTGCGAAGTATCCTTTGAGGTTTTCGCAATTACCCACAGCATATGCTGTTTTTCCAACAACATCAAATAGATTATGTAGACCTTGTCACAAGAATCTTGATATTCTTCTGTTACCTGCCCTCCCATAATTTGGAATTAAAGATGCAATTAGGCACTGAGTAGAACTGCTGGCATGCACTCTGCATGTCACCTTCTCTCTGTGGTATGCATGAAGCAGCTTCACGTGTTTACGTATGTGCTCTGGCTTGTTCCATAAAGCAATCCTTACAGCAGACTGAGGTAGCATGTGGAAAATTTAAGGAGACTGTACTTTCTCTGGTTACATGAGAGGATGTTTGGTCTGATTAAATTGTTCCCAGAACATGAGGTTAATGCCTAAGTGATTTATAGCAATTGTATGTAACTTCGTTTGCAATTGGTCTAATTTGCTAAGAAGCTCTGCTTTCAATGACAAATGAAATTATTGAGACTTAAGTCTTTTCTTGTAAAAATCAACAAAGAAAGCAAGCAAGCTTTATTCTCATTTTACATTAAAAATAGTCTCATATTTGGGAATAAGTGATAACCGTCTACTAATTTGATAATGAAAAAATTTGAGACCATTGACAGTGGACAAACTATAAATCTAAATGAGAATTTTTTAAATATTTCACTTATTATAACTTATTTATAAAGATTGCTATTTTTAAAACCACTTCTGGATTCCCAGTTCTTTTGATTTTTGTAACATAAAATGCTTTATAGGTTCTAACTGGTCCACTTATTCAACTGGCCAGTTTGAGAACTGTAGAGGTCAATTAGAGCAAAAAATACCTGACTGTGTGGTAGGGTGGTAGAGGAGATGTGGTTGGTGGGTTCATCTCACTGTGCTGTCAGACCACTGCTTTATTCTTCTGAATAATCACAGTCATCAGCCTAGTCCTCTGCTGTCCCAAGGCCTTTTCTAACCTACTTTTCTCTCCAGGGATGTTTGCTTACTTTGTCAGTAAGTGAGCAGGTGTTGTTTTGAAACCTGGATTTTAATTTAAACCATCAAGCAAAGTCTATTAACGTAGAAGGTTTTAAGTTTGTAGTTTTCTCCACAAATATGTTTTAAAATGGTACAGATAATTCTATATAATATCCTTCATATGAATTTGGTTTATGTGCTAGCAAAATTTAAAATGAGATTTAGAAAAACACTCTGGTTGCTCAGAGGAGAAATCACTCAGGTAAATCTACAGAAAATAAAACAGTAAATTGCAATATGTGTTCTGTTCATCTGTTTCAGTTGTAAACTTGCTTGAAACTAATTTGCTGGCTAAGTTGGCATTTCCCTTTAAAATGGTCTTTGCTGAGTAGATAAAATATATCCATAACTTTTCATTAACTGAGGCATAAGTCTTAAATACAGAAGACTTAATCACATGCACACACACTTTGGTAGTTAAGTTTTTTAGCAACAAATACAACCACTTTATAAATTGCCTGCTCAGCAAAATGTTTGATAATTTGAGTAAGTTTAAGGAAAAAAAAATTTTTAAATGTTGTCTCTGATTATTGGACTGTTAACACACTCATATCTGTCATAGCTTCTCCTAATTTCTGAGGACCTTTACCCTATATGTCTGTACCCTCTCCCTTTGAATAGGATCCTTAACTGCCTTCCCTATTCTCAAAATTCTCTCTCTCTTTTTTTTGATGGATCTCTAGATCCATAACCCAAATTTACTCCACTCTTCTAATTCCCATTCCATTACTCAACTCTTCTAGTTACTACCTACTACCTCTTTTGCAAACTCCTTGTTAATAGCTACCTAAAAGCACTGTTTCCATATACCTGTTTTCCACACATATCTTTTTTTGAGGGTCTGGTTTTTGGTTGTTTGTTTGCTTGTTTTTTGGTTGTTTTGGTCCTAGAGTTGAAACCAGGGTCTACCATATGCTAGCACATGCTCTATCACTAAGCTACATTGCCAGTCCAACCATCTAATTTTATTTTAGGCTTTAACCCTCCACAGGAATATAAACAGTGACCTTTGTACTTCTTCAGTGGGATCACTTGACTTCTATGGGGGATTACAAATGATTGGTGATTCCTCCCTGAAACTCTCAATCTTGCCCTCCACCACTCTGCACAACACGGGTTCCTTTCCTACCCATGACTTTCCCTTGGTGCTCATTGTAGTCAAAATAACCTTCAAACGCTGAATCCCTTGAGCTGCAGGTGGCATGTTTTTGTACCAGTCCTCCTCTTTCTTTAGATATTTTCATTCCCAACCATAATTCCCTGTCTCTGTTGTAGTGATGCTCAAATCGATACCTCTACACCAAAATATTTCTTTCATATCCAGACCTTTATATACTCAAATTCCTTCTCCGAATGTCTCACAGCTTCTACACTAAGATTCAACACATCCTGATACTCTTCTGCTGCAGGTGTTGACCTTTTCCATCTTCCCCATCTCAGTAAGTATCATCACCATCGATTTTGTTGCTCAAGCTAGAAATCTGGTATTTTAGTCAACATTTTCACTGATGTGACCAAAATGCCTGACTAGAACAATTAGAGGAGGAAAAGTTTATATTGAGTCTCACAGTTTCAGAAGTCTCAGTCCATAGATGGCCAACTTCATTGCTCTGGGCCTATGATGAGGTAGAACATCATGGTGCAAGAGGCTGGTGGAGGAAAGCAGCTCAGGACATGACCAGGAAGCAAAAAGAGAGAGTCTCCCCCTTGGGATATATAGACAAAATATATATCCCAAAGGTATGTGCCAGTGACCCACTTCCTCTAACCATACCCTTCCTGCCTACAGTTACCACCCAGTTAATCCCCATCATAGAATTATTGCACTGATTAGATTAAGACTCATAACCCTATTGTAGCACCTCTAGACTTTCTTACATTGTCTCACACATGAGCTTTTGGGGCACATCTAATATCTAAACCATAATGCTTCTGTCCTCTCCATTTCTAAGTCCAGAATATCTACTATTCCTTTTAATTTTATGTCTTCTCTTTAAAATGCTTCAAGTGCATACACATACACACACACACACACACACACACACATACACACACAAAAGACACATGTATTAGAGAAAGTGAAAAGAAAAATTATCCTTTATATTTATGCACATATTTACCTTTTCTAATGCTCTTCATTGTGATTCCATTCCTATCAATTCCCTCAGATGAAGAACAAATGTTAGCATTTCATTCTATAGAATATTTTTTGTTGAATACGTAATTTTCCCTGGAATGATTTTTCTTTCAATATTTTAAAGATGTTGATTTATTGTCCTCTTTCTTTAGTTGCTCCTAATTAGGAGACAGAAGTAATTTCAATCATTATTCTTCTCCATCTAATTGATCGATTTTCTTTTGCTGATTTCAAGATTTGGTTTTTGTAAGTTTGGTGTTTCTAGGTCTGGCATTGTTGTATTAGAACTGCTTGGGTTTGCTAAATTTCTTAAATCTATAAATTTATGTCCTTCTCCCAATTCTACAAAATTTGTCATTATTTCTTCTGCCCCATTTTTTCCCTACTCCTACCTAGGAGTCTAAGACATCTATGCTAGTGCTTGTTTATATCTATGCCCACGTCCGTAAAGCCCTATTCATATTTTTTCAATCTTATTTCTCTCTTTTTAAGAGTATGATCATTTGAGATATGATAATGTATATGTGTTTGTTTGTGTGTTGTGTGTACAGTGAAGTCTGAAATAGATCCTAAGAAGTGATTTGAGAAAGGAGTAGAATTCTGAGCCTTTGACCTAACAGAAAATCACAGAGCTCAGTTCCAAATCCCTCCAAAGCCTGGTTTCAGAAGGCAGTCATCTGGGAGTGTTGAGGGCCATGCCAGGCTAACATGCAGCACAAAAGATCTTGTCAGGGTGAGAACATTCCTTTTCCCCACACACAGTGACAAGTTGGATATTAGTTTTTTTTTTTTTTTTCTTTTTTCTCTTGAACTTTTATGTGCTGTTACTTTAAACCCCTGGTGTTTATGAAATAAAATTTCACATAAGATATATTTTCTGTGAACAATGTATTCATGTTGGAAAGTGTTTACTAGAGAGACAAGCACTGTCATTTGTTTGGACTTACAAAGTAATTCAACAGAATTGCTTTTTGGGGGATTCTTTCCTTTGTTTCCACTCTAGTGGAAAGAAGGCACCAGAGAGCGAAATCCTATTGTCTGATTGATGAGATTTTGCTCAGCCTGTGACAGTGCATAGCTCCTCTCATTGCCCTCTGTGTTGACCCTCCAGAGAGGCTGAAAGTAACACAACCTTAGGACATAAGAAGTTTTTATTTTTACTTTTTTTTTTTTATTTTTTTACTTACCCTTTATAGGAATAGGAACCATCAGCAGCCATGAAGGTGAAAAATGGAATGTATCTTTTAGCCAGAATGTTAAGACAAAATTAGTGAATTCGGGTTGCTGAATGGAACTAAAACAGGAAATACCATTATTATTGACATTTATATAAGGCACATAAAAATTTCTGTTTTTCCCAAACAAAAACAAAATCCGTAGCTGTAACCCAAAGTCTTCTTTAAACATTACTCCCTGACTGCAAGAGAAACCAGGCAAAATTATATGATTTTAGCTTAATTCTATTTATCATACCATACTGAGGAACAAATACAATTGCATTTTTCACTCATGGAAATATTGGCTTTACCTTTCTTTCTCAAGCATGGACTATGGATAAAGTGAAAATTGTGATATAACATATTAGGCAACAGAAGGACTTAAGTGAACAGAAATTCTGAATTAGTCAGTTTTCCTTATTTTTTTTTTTGTTCATGAAGAATAATTCTATAAGAAATTCAGACTACACACAGATTGTAAATGGTACCTTTCAAAAAGAGTCCTAATAGAGGGATGGTTTTATTTATTAAATTTACATACATACTTCATGAGGTGAAGTTAAGACATAGAGTGGCATACTGTTAGGAATGAGAGGTTTTCTCTCTCTCTTTTTGTGGCACTGGGGATCAAAGTTAGGACCATATGCTGTACCCATGAGCTACATTGCCAGGACAAAGAGATTTCCTGCAGAAAAAAATTAATTGAATTGAAAAAACCAAAGGTATATTCTCCTTTAGTTTGTTGTTTAGGTACTTTTAAGTTTATGTTTAATAAAATCATAAAAATGTTATTTGAGCTATTTGACCACTACATTTAAGATAAATGCTTAGTACATTTAACTTCAAAATGAGAACACTTTGGCTTTTTCACTATTTACTGAGTTATCCCTGGTAATCTGAGAGTAAATAAGGTTACTATTCTAAAATAATTTACTCTGAAAAGAAAGTTTAATGAACAAAGAGCCTAGATACTTTGCTTAAAACTCATTGATTTCTACTAATATTAATTAAAATTAGAAAGGAAAAAGTTTGTAAATTCTCAAGTAAGAGCATTTTTAATGGAAAATGTATTAAGAAAAAATGGAATCATTATTATTGTTATTATTGTTAATATATAATGTGCTCAGTTCAAGGCAAGTATACCACATAAAAACTACTAAAAAGGCCTCTTCATTTTGAATGTCGCTATATGGCAGAGACCAGGCCAGAATTAGAACACCTCACGGAAAGGCTGAGATTGGAACTGAGCCTATGGCTCTATCTGTATATTTGTACAACCTTTGTTTTGTATTAAAATGTAAGATCCATTTGAATACACTATTCTATAAACTTTTTCGTACACAAATTTATGGGATAATGTAATTTTCTAGTTGTTTCATCATATATGACTGAATTTGGAATAAGGTCTTTCTCCGTGAATCATTAATTTTGCAGGACAGAGTACTGAGGTTCTTTAGGAAAAATTGTACCTAAGAACATATAAGCAGTCATAGTTCCCTAGGGAGAAGAGAAAACAGACTGGTCTCTTCAAGAACCACTAATTTTCCATTGTCTTCATTCAGTCCCCTTGCTGTCACCCAATATCAAAAGATTAGTTGACAGTCAACTAGATTATAAATAAGTAAATAAATTTGTTGGTTATCTGGCCTTTCATTCTTTGAGCTCCATCTTGAGTAAAGCCTCTCTCCTACATGCCCTCTGTTGGAAGATAGCATGCCTCATATGCTCTTAATCCTCTTTTTCCTCATTGGTAAAAATTAAGAGATTTGATAAAATAAACTGAAAGCTCCTTCCAAGCTCTAATGTTTTACATACAGTATTGGAAATATGAAGGAAAGCACTCTTGGTCAGAAGCAATTTCCTAGGGAATAAAAGTAAACAAATATAGCCATCATATGTCCAATTCATATTTCTTATAAGAAAATCAAACATATAAGAAAATGCTGAAATAGTATCAATACAAAAGTTAGAGTTACTCTTGCTTTTTTTCTCTACTGTATAAATAACTTTCATTCTATTAACAACTGGAAAACCAAATCAATAATATTTCTAATCAGAATATTGGTAAAATTTTCATTCACTAGTTTAATCTAAGTGGCATACTTTATAGTTGCCATACCCAGGTCTTTCAAAAGTTGTTAAATTTGGATGATCACAGATGACTAAAAGGTCAGCGAGTCCAATTATTGCTAGTCCATGTAAATATGTAATCCCATGAGACAAAAGGGTCCTTTCTAAAATTTGTATATAGTTAGTTGAAAAATATTTACCCAAACTCAAGCTTTCTTAACCAAAGTATAGGTGGATAACTTTCAGAGTGTCATCAATACCAGGGAAACCCAAGGGTATTAGTCCATGGTAATACCAGGGTCAGGACAATCAAGAGAGAGGACAGATGAGGATTTATTAGCATCTGAAGGCATTTGTACATGAGCATTATTATCCCCAGGTGTTCAGGTTAATATGTTTTCGATGGAAACTTGTGGAATAACATCTGTCACAGATATGTTTCCCCAGAAAGAAAGCTTTACTCAGCCAGGAAAACAATTGGGAAGTTAGTGAACCAGTGCAAGCTCACACCTTAGGAAAGCAAACTTTTTTACGGAGCCCATAGACAAAATTAAAATGAGAAAGGAAATGTGTAAGTAATAGAAATCTTGAAAGCATCTGAAAATTTCAAAGACTGTCCCCTAAATAATTGTTTTAAATTAAAATATAATAATCATTTTTATTCATGGTCCAATTTACACAGCTCAAATATTGACTTCTTCAAATAAACTACACTTTGCTTCACATATGAGATAGATATAAAAGTGGACATATTCTGCCAATTCCACGTCCTACGCTCTAAGACAGAGTAAAAATCAGTCTGTGGATGGTGTGTTCAAATTGCTGGTATCAACACTCAGATGCAGACTGCTCCTGGTTGAAAACTGCCCTTCTGTTTAGCCTGGAGTACAACATTGATATGTTTGAAAGAAATCTTATGATTACATTCCTGAAAGAAACCCTCATAAATGGTCTAACTTATTTTTGAGAGTACAGAGAGGCCTACAGTGTGTGTGCATTTGTGTGTGTGTCCATCAGAAAAACAAAATAACAACATATAACATATATAACAACAACCAGAAGTGTGAATTTGCTTCCTGTAATACACAGTGCACACACTCCAAACCACACCAAGCCAATACAGTTTAACATAGAAGTGTTAGACTTAAGCAAGACTGTTAAATAACATATTTATATTACTTATCCACCACTTATTCATTCTTTCCATAAATATATAGTGCAGGCCAACTATCTACACTGTTAAATGATAATCAGGATATTAATGAAATTATATGTTTGCCCATCTTGGTTTTAGGTTAAGAAGTGATCATTTTTTACATCAAAAAGGGCTACTTTGTATATTTAAACATAGTATTTAACCCATTGCTGAGTACACAAATGAAATGTTAATTCAAAAGCTTGTAATGTCAATTTCAGAAAAGCACAAATTTATAATGAATCAAATAATGTCATGCAAAGTTAACCTTACACTCCACCACACAGATCAGCACAAATTATATCCATATACAAAAAGAAATAGTTTGGACCATAATCACAATGGGGTTAGACTTCTTACTAAAAAAATTACTGCCTACAAGATTTTGGGATTAAACAGTTATTTCAATAACTTAACTAAAAGAGTTAATCTATTTTTAGTAACTTTGAACCTCTCTAAATTTAGTGTTTTGAAATGAAAGCATTGATCCTCCCAAGCTTTATAAAACAACATCCTGCTAGGCTGTCATTATAGTGATAGTCCTACTGGGAGAGACACCAGTCCAATTTATTGAATGAAGATCTTAACATAATGATAGATACTTCTAAAGCTCAGCTTGATTTTTTAAAAAATGTTTTCATGCACAATGAATGCTTACTGTACTCAGCTATTTGAGGTACCATCGCATTTACTGAATTTTCACATAAATTGCTGGTCTCTGAATAACACTATTGTACCAGTTTATAAAGCCTGATACATTTTCTACCTTCCAAATGGGCATCAACAAGGTTCAATTTATCTTCATATTATTCTTAACTGTAATTCAATAATTCTTCCTAAAGAATGGGGTAAATGACAAGCAAATTGTATGATAAGTCCATATGAGAGGGAATTATCATTTGTTTTTAATAAAAGGAAAATGTGTTCTACATTATTTTAAGTTCTCATCTGATGCATCTTAGAAAGCCTCCATCTGTTATAATTGCATTGTTTTCTTACAATGTAATTTACCATGAAACAAGATGCATATACAATTATTTTAATTTACAAGATAGGGAGCATTTAGGAAGGGTAACTTCTGACAGTTAACCCATCCAAAGGCATTCCTGAAAATATAGATGCCAAACTTGGTGAAAGAAGTAGCTTCCATTTATCTTCTAATATTAATCTTCAAATTGGTTAATGTAAGTTCTAACTTTGCAATGTATGAATTATATTTTGAGAATAAACACTTGCATTAAAATTAGGTTGTTCTTAACAGTGAATTATTCTTGTACTATCTCTCCAAACAGAGCATAAAATATATTTATTTGTTTGTTCAGTTGTTCTGCTAGACTGAGATTCAAAATAGGTTACCAGTGAAGGAAGAGGATTTTTGCCTAGTTTGGAAGAGTTTTATTCATAAGCCTTAAAAAAAAAAAAAAGGCAAGCTTTCATTTAAGAAGCAGTGAATGTTTAGGAGTCATGAGTTTTATAAATGGAAAAACATTTTTTAAAAAATCTAACCATGCAAAATTTTCTGGGGCTCATTGCCATTTTCTATAAGAACTCCTCCCATTCTATTCTTTCAGTTTATAGAGAGTTATGCCCAAGTTAATTAATATTTTTTATTACAAATTAATGTTTAACCTTGAATCCTTGGGTAGTCTCTGTCCTTGGCTAGCTGCACTGAACTTTCACTAGAGTATCTAATGTCCATTAAAGTATACATAATATCAGGCCTAGACTAAAGTCAACTTTATAGAGCCGACTTCATGTTTTCTTCTTCCTAGTTTATGTCATAGGTCTCTAAGAAGGAAATGAAGTGTTCCTTCTGCTATGTTCCTCTCTCATCTACACACAAGGAATAGAGAAAAACAATGCAAAGAGGAACAGTAATCCAAGAGCTGCAAGAGATCCCAAGAAAGGGATTTTGAAACACAAAAGTTCCCAAATATTTGTTTGTTTCACCAGAAGTTATAACCTCCCAGCCATGGTGCTATTTCCATGATTAGCATCAGAGCTGCTTCTTGAGAGTAAGTATGGGACCAGAGAGGGAAGACGGTTGATGTGAGTTTTTATCTTAACTCAGAGATGAGACTCTACAGACTTAGTCAGAATTGAGCTGCTAGGTTAGGAAGAGTCCCTGGATTGAACCAACAGTGAACAAGGAGCATGAGTAGAGTGCACCAACCTAAACGTGAAGGTCAGTCCAGCAGAAGAGGAGACCAGAAAATCTCCAGGGGAAAAGAGAGAAACCTAGACACAGGGTCAATAGCAGAGATGGAAGTAAATGTGAGACATAAATATGTGGAACGTTGTGATAGCTCCTGACAAAGACCAGTTAAGAGAAAGCTAAAGGACAATCCTTTAAAGGGTTTATACTAATGTGTGGGGGGAAAGTGTGTACATGAATTTTAACATGTAACAATGGAGAGAAAAAACAGTTGAATAACTGTAAATGGATATGTGGGCCTGTGCTTAAGATAGGATACAGCATGGTAATGCATGACTGATGTGGTAAATAAACAAGTCACCTTCTCCTCTCTGGACTTCAGTTTTCTCTTCTGCAAAATGAGGGGATTAGACTGAAACTGGATGATATATAATGTTCCTTAATGATTTAAAAAACCTATGATTCAAGACTTTAAGTCAAGTTGAATAATAGATCTATTTATCTACAACAACCACCGTGGCAGTTCATCACAAAGATAACAAATTTCTTGCTAAGAGTATATTGTACAACAAAGACATTCCATGAAAGTGGACTGAAAATATTAGAGGAAAAAAATGAGATCTGATTTCTTAAGTAATGAAAGGCCATCACGGGAGAGCTTTCTGTTGGGGAGTATTATGTTCTAAATCAGTGCTTTTCAAACTCCATGTGCATACAAATCATCTGTGGATATTGTCAACGCTCTGATTCAGGTCTTTTAGCAAGGAGTGCTGAGCTTTTTATTTCCTACCAGCTCCCATGTGATGTCAATAAGTAGCACTTTGTTTTCATATTCAAGTATATATTATATTTTGATGGCTTGAAGTGAAAATAAGACAAACCCATTTATACCATGTATATTCATAAGTCAGGCTTTTGGCAATGTTGACAATAATATTCATACAGAACTAGGTCTATATCAGGAGATTCATTCTCTTAAATACAGGACAATGGTTATGACCCCACATCATCCAAACCAGGATAGATTATATACAACATATTATCAAGTTTGATGGACAAATCAGCTGAATGTTTAATGCTTTTCAGAAAAATTGCTACCCCAAATGTTAAAGCATGCTTTATAAATACAATTCTATAATTAAATGGGTATATTTCAGGTATTTTGAAAATGTTCTCATCCAAAACACTTTATTGCCCAGGGATGAATATATAAAAGAGATGTCAGTGTAAATGCACAGATTTATTTTGCCTTTAGCATAATTCAATCTATTTTATTGTACTGAATGTGAAGTACATCCTCTGAACACTATACTGGCGTAGAGGAAAAAAAACTTAATACTGTTAAAAAATAAAACGTATGTGAGCATTTTTCCCATGTGTCACTTGCACCCACTCAGCTGGGTCACCATTTAATGATTTTCACCTGTGTTGTTTTTTACATTCCAGTCATGCCAATAACGCTTTAGAAAGTAGATTTAGTGTTCCTGTTATCAGTTCCTACCACTCAGATCTGACTCCAATGTACATTTTAAGGTATTTTGTTTACCTAGAAAAGTAAGGAGTTTGGATAAGTGAGGCTTAAAAATATATTATGTCTTAGCCTTCCAGTGGCCTCTTTTTCAAGTTTTCTTTATAGAGAGTTTCGAGGTTACAAGTGCCTTCCTTATTTAGGCATTGTAAACAAGGTTTTATTATCTCACATTTTCTAAATGCCAATGGCTTGAGCCTCTCCTGTCCCTATCCTTTCACGAACATTTGGTTGTTTCCTGGTAAGACAAGACTGATGCCAAGCGACTACGCCAGATCAAATTGTCTTAACAAAAGAAATGTGAAGATATCTGTTCAGGGTAGGTGTGGCGGTGCACACCTGTAATCCCAGTGGAAGCCAAGGCAGGAGGATTGCAAGTTCAAAGCTAGTCTCGGGAATTTAGCAAAGCTCTAAGCAATTAAGTGAGACCCTCTGTTAAAATAAACCATAAAAAGGGCTGGGAATGTGGCTTAGTGGTTAATGCCTCCTGGGTTTAATCCCCAGTACCCACCCACCCCCAAAAAAGGTATCTGTTCAGGTTTGTTTTGATACTGAATTCTCTTAGCCTTCTCTTTGAAAAGAGAAGTATTGTTCTTTCTTAAGTACATGTTTGTATCCTGTGATTCTTCATTTCCTGCATATTTTTTTTTTTTATATTGGAGATACCAACAATATCTTGTGGGGGTCAGAGTTGGGAGGGATGGTTGGAAGTAAGTAATGATATATATTAGGATTTAGGATTGTGGTTTCTAAATTTTCATTCTATGCAAAATTAATTTTAAAATACGCTACTGTGGGACTGCTTCATTCTTCATAATTTATTGAATTGTACTAAATAAATCTTGTATATTCTAGACACTAACCTTTCTTTTGAATGTCTCAGCCAAGTAGCCATTATCGTTGACCCTGTTTGGGGTCACAAATGAAAAATGAATTTCCAATATCTCCAGTATCTACCTAATAATAACCTCAAGAAGTTGAAGAGGGAAGGAAATGTATTCTTCCACGGAGCCTCCAGAAAGGCATATAACTCTGCTGAGACCTTGATTTTAGCCCAGTGAGACTTCTGACTTCCATGAACTCTGAAATTTATATTGCTTCAGCCCCTGTGTTTGTGGTAATTTGTTACAGGAGCAGTAAAAATTCTAATGTGCAAGACCTTCTGCTAAGTACTTTAAATTAACTTATGTGACCTCAGAACAATGCTAAGAAATAAGTATCATTATGATTCCCAATTAACACATAAGGAAATAGAAGTTTTTTTTTTTTAATGTTTAAGTAACTTCTCAAGCTCAGAGCTTGTAAATAATGAAGACAACATTTGATCCCAGGACTTTTGTCTGACGGCAGATGATGTACTTAACATCTCCCTGTATTTCAAAATCATTTGAACGTTTCTGGCTTCAATTTCTTGATTGTAGAATGAAACCATATATTCTTTACCAACTGCACACTGGAAAGGCCAATGATGAAGTCTCTGAAAGGACTGTAGACCTTATACAAGAAAGTTATCATATATTTCATGTAATAAAATTGTTATCACTAATTCACCATACTCTACGAATAGCAAATTTTTTTTGTTGTTTAATAATGGTCCTTCCTTCTTTCCTTCGTTCCTTCTTTATTTCCTTCCTTTTTCCTTTTTCCAGCTAAGCAGCAATTCATTTATCTAAGAAGAACAACACAAGGTTCCTCCTTTTATTTTCTATTTCTCTCAGCACTGGGGATGGGACACAGATAGTAGAAAGATGCTCTTCCACTGGGCTACATCCCCAAACCTTGTGTGCTCTCTCTTTAGAAAGATGGGTTAAGTCCAGATTTTTTTCCACCAACAATGCTTTTTTGCTACTGTTACAAGGCTCCCCCTGTTTATCTTCTTATCTTACGAAGCTCCCTAATGCCTCCCTTCCCCTTGGTGCCTTCATGCTTAACTCCCTTTTACTCATTCAGGATGAGAGTGATCATTTTGCCTGGAAGCTTTGAATATTTTATAACCTCTTCACCAAAATATCACCACTCCATCTGTGTCATCTGAGGTGATCAGAAAGCTGGAGCAACCAGAAAATGTCTTAGCCCTCTGGTTGCTTCTTTTTTGGTGCCTCCAAGCCCTTGAAGCCACTGAAGGGCTGCCAGTGTCTCTGATTCTCTGTAAGCAGGAAAATGTTTTATAAGAACATTAGTGTATGAGAGGGGGAGGGGGAGGGGTTATGAAAAATGGTGGAATAAGACAGACATCATTACCCTATGTACACGTATGATTAATAAGAATGATATGAATGTACATCATGCACAACCATAGAAATGAAAATATGTACCCCCCATATATGTGTACAATGAATCGAAATGAAGTCTGTAAAAAAAAAAAAAAAAAAAAAAGAACTTTAGTGTAAGACGGACACTTCAGCATGAAGAGTGGTAGAATACACAGAGTGAAAGTTGTTTTGTTCTACAAAGAGAAAGAAAATATGAAGACGCATATCAAAGAAAGAAAGTCCATGAATGACAGAATCCTGGTTCCAAACATATGAGTCAAAGTCAGGCAACAGAGAAGTGAGAAACTAAATTAAAAACATACAAAGCATAGTGGGTACCGTGGTGTACTGCTATACTACCAGCGACTTGGGAGACTGAGGCAGGAGGATCACAAGCTTCAGCAATGTAGAGAGGCCCTGAGCAAGTTAGTGAGACCTTAATAAAAAGGGCCAAGGATGTAACTCATTGGTAAATTGCCACTGGATTATATTCACACTACCCCCGAAGAAAAAAAAAAATACCACATAAGCAGGAATTATTTTTGCCTGAAGAACCTGAGGTTGTACTTAACATATGAAGTACATTTTACACAGCAAATACTCAGAATTGGTTTTTATCTAAAATTGGCAGGCAAAAACAAAATACTATTCACTAGCTATGGCTGCAAATAAATGATAAACTGAGAGTGGGTTTTGGTGGTACCTAAAAGACTAATAAGGATATTGAAAACCATAGAATTACAGAATTTGTCTTAAGTTAAACTTGTATAGAAACATTTTACAAAGGGAAACCAAACTCATTCTGCTTTCTCTTTCTCATTTTTTTTTTTTTCTTAACTTCAACAACTGGGTGTTCTCAAAGCCCAAACACCTCCATTCATTGTAAGCTTCAAACGCTTAGCAGAAGTGCTGACAGCTTCTCTTTAAGTCTCTTTGGAAATATGTGGATTTTAAAAATACTCACTGTTCTTTCTGTTACCAGAAAAACTTGAGGACCTATGAGAAGCCCAATGTGATCAGAAAACGTTTTTTACACATGGGAAATATTGACATGTCAATATTCAAGTCCCACAATACATAATATGTCATCACAGAGAAGACACCTTAAACTTGCAAAATAGCAGAACAATGTTATAGCCAATGCTTTGAATCTACATGCAGGTACAACTCTACTAGTACACCCTCATTAGATAACAATATCCTATGTCATTGTCTCAACACCATTCAAAATAGATTCATAGCTATTCCAAAAAATGTCTGTTCTGTTCCAAGAATTTACAGAGAGCTTTACTTCTCTTTTTGTGTGTACAAAGAAAGGAAGGAAGATGGGGAAAAGGAGGGAGGGAAAGGAAAAGGAAAGTTAATACTTTGAACTCAGACACTAAGGAGCCTTATAAAAAAGCCTTCTGCCCTCCTCAGTCACCAGAGAATGGATGTCTATCTCGCAACCCACCCCCTTCCCCCTCTCAGCCTCATGTCCTCTGGTTCCTTGGACTTGGAGCAGCACAGACATTGCTCAGTATGCCACTCTCATTCACCACGCTCTGAAAGGTCTTTTGACATTCTTGGTGTTAAACACATTAACAGAGCAGAGTGACTGAAGTAGATAAGATTATCTTTAAGTAAAATTGTGAGGTAATTAGTTATTAATAGAAGAGTTCCATCCTGGCAAGGTTACCTCTCACCCTGTTCAGTAGAGTTAGCCATTCTGGTTGTCCAGTTAAAAGGTGTGTGTGGGTGTGCATGGCAGGAAGGATAGGAATAAGGAACAAAGGATGATGAAAAAAGTAGAGTCAAGACTCGCCCTCAAACATGGAAAACACTAATTGGGATTTTTCCATCTCTTCTTCCACTATATTCTTGCTTTCCAACTGTTCTTAGTCGATAAACTTTTAAGGAAAAGAATCCATGTAAAGTATACTTCTCACCTACACCCAGAAAACCCTGGTGTTTTCTTGCATTTTTTAGACAATATTAAAGCATTCTTATTACAAAAAGATGACTTTAAAAAGTATACAAATATATTGAAGATAAGAAATGACTTCTCTCTAGACAGAGGTCTTCTTCTCTTAGAGGATGAGAAGCATTCCACAGACATTAGGATGATAAGAATTTCCTTTAAGCACTGTTTTTACATTTTATTCTGTATATATTTCTGTATTGACCACTATAATCTACAATAACTTGACATATATAATACATGTAATTTTTATCAGAAAAATACTTTCCTTGAAAATGTGTTCAAGTTAGCCTCATTTTTGTATTTTGGTGAAAATAGCAAAGATTGTTAGCAAATAAAATTGCTTTAAAAACAAATGTGCTTGAATGCTCTCCAATTTTCTACTTTCTTCATAGCATGAAAAATACCTATCTAGATTTTGGAGGGACATTTGTAGTTTCAAATATTCTGCACTGCTGTCACCATAAGAGCATTCATCCTTGACAGGCTGTGGACCAGTTTTTCACTGGGAGGATGTAGTCATTGAACCCATATGTTGTCCAACAGAGTTTCTTGGATCTTATTTTTTGAAAGGGGAGATTGGACTATCCTTTGTGAAGGACCTAGCATGTGCTCAGGTGACTAATAAACCTACATTCATTATCTACTTAAATATTAGAATTAGGAACAATTATTCCCATTTTGTAGTTTGTGAAGTAGACAGGCACAAAGGTTAAAATACTCAAGGTAACACAGCTAGGAAGTCATGGTGCCAGGGTTAAAAACCAGAACAATTGAGTACCAAACATGGGAATTTTCTTTCCCACCACCAATAATATTTTGCCTCCCTGTCATATACTTTTTGGACACAGAAACTAAAATGTGAAATATTAACATAATTGGGAAGTTTTCTGAAGACTAAATATGTGAATACCATGCTAAGAAATTCAAGACTCAGGTCTCAACAATAAATAGAGAAGAATAATAAAAGTGCAGTTTTTCTTAAGTCGAATAACCTGATACTATCATGTTATGTTGGCTTGCTGAATGTGTGTTGTAATTGTTCATTAATATAATATGCCTTTACCTGTCTTGCTATAATGTGGCCAATGTGATAAAAGCTATTATTTACATTCCATTAGTGAAGATCCTGGTAGTATTCTACTTTTTTCATCAGTGTCTTGTGCTTGCAGCTCCACTCTGAACAAAAGAATAGCAAATAGATGTTTAGGAATGCAGTGGATGAATCCAACATAAAGACCTTCAGAGAGGCACAGAATGATCCAGTAACGAAACAAAAGTTCAAATAAAGAATTCAGCTTGACGATTAAGATGACCCTTGGTTAAATCCTCATTGTGTTCTGGGATGTACAATGTGGGATATCATCTAATGCCTGGGGTATCTGTTCTGATAGATTTTATTCTCTCACAAACTACTGAACTAGACTGAAACAATTTCTCTAATATTTTGGAGAAATATCCATGTTTTTTATGGTTTTATGTATTACATTTGTGTATATTCAAAATGATGTATATATTCAGCAGTAGGAAGAATACAATTTACCTGATTTTTCTTTAGGTAAATGAATAGCAGTAATTACAATACTACAATACTACTAGATTATTTTTAAGTTCACAAAAGTGATTAAAATGTACCAGCCAAATAGAAATAATGTTTAAATGACCATAAAAACACAGCAAATTAGAATTCTTCGAATCCATTTAGAGACCCCATTTCGAAGAACTAGAAAATGATTTTGAATGTACATGTTTTTCTTGTCCTCTACAAGCAATTTAGGTAACTTTAGGTAAGAAGAACCCAAAATTTGATAGCTGGTTTGCCATCAAAACCAAAGATAAGACTATAATATCAAATTATATCTAAAAAGAGAATGTAGAAAATATGTGGAATTTTTATTCTATAATATTGCCAGTTTAATAAATAGACCCAGAGATATGTTTGTTTTATTATTTCTTTCCAAATTCTAAGCCAAAAATCTCCTATACTTTTAATGTGACTTTTATTTCTAATCATGTATAGAGGATTCTTTTAAATCGTATTTTGTGCAAGAAAAGAAACTTATTTTTCTGCCTTAAAAATGTGTTCTATAAATCAGTTCATGTCTATCCTTCTACCTACCAATTTAATTTCTGTTCATTGATTAAAATCTTCTGGGGAAGAAGAGATAGCTGTTTGATGTTATTGGTCTATTGAGCTTACAGGCAAATCATTAAGTAAGGTAAACATTAGCAGGGATGGCAAATAAAGCCAAACGCATTTTCTCATGGTCTTCTGGGAGAAAGTTGAAGTGACTTCTAGAAAAAAAACTGACAGCTTGCCTAGTACTATTTAAGTTCAAATATGAATACCTCTTTATTCTACATTCTCCCTCATTGTACATCCAATTAATTCTAGGAATCCTCAGGGAGAACTGCAATTGGATTTCTGGAATTGCTATACTCTTAATGAACACTGGTCCCTTTAAACTCCTTTAACACCTGCCTCTTCTCTTATTTAAATGACTTTACCTACCAACCTCTTTGTTTTCAGAACTTATTTGTAGAAGGTCAGTGTGTTCTGCATTACCTCCTCTTGGAAGTCTCCTCTGGGTCCTCCTACAGGTTTTGTTCAGGATTCATATCGATTAAAATCTCCCAGTTTGTTTCTTAAATGTTCTACATGATTTGTCGCCATAGTTCCTATGTTATTTGAGAATAGAATTTCTTCTCCTGAAGCCTCCTCCTCTATTAAATAGTTGAATCATCACGTATATGCCAGGAGAGTAAATCTGCAAATATTAAAGCAATTTCTCCTAACTAAGGGTGTAAGTCCCCTTCACTTTTTATTTTTAAGTGAGAACACGGAGCAAAGCTGTTAGGCAATAAAGAGCTAAAAATCTGACTTTAATAAAGTGAGATATATACTCGTTTAATTTCAATACATGTTCTTTGTTAAAATTCAGCATGTTTTTGAGATTCTTGCTCCATTTTCTTTTTGTTCTGGTGTGGTCTTTTGACCAAGAAGACAATGCAGGAAGGAGTGTAATGGGCAACCATTTTCTCCCTACTCTGAAGTCCTAAGAATTAGAGAGCAAGTCAAAACAGACCCTTATTTGAATGCCAAATATTTGGCATTAATTAGGTTGGTGAATTGAATATGAAATTTAGCAAAAAGACTCACAGGCCTTTTCAGTTACACCACCACTTAAAATACAACTGGCCAGTGGCTTGCCTTTCCGTAAGAAAGCTGTAGTTGTTGGCTGAATGATACACTAATTATAGGTTATATCAGGATAGTTGAAAACTATTGAAATACCCCCTCAAAAAAAACTTGTCAAATTCTTTAATATTAATATGTAAAGGATGACTAACCTTTCTTCTAATCTTCCTTCCTGCCTTCTGCCCTCCTTCCTTTCTTTTTCCCTTTTTTAGTGTTCTGTATTTTCTAGATGCAAGTTTTGTGTGCTGTGGGTGGTTAGATGACATTTTAAAAAATCAATTTCTGTCCTAAAACATTTCCTCTCCAACTTTAGCAACTAGCAAATGCGGATACAATATTTACAACTTAATGGTGGGAAAGAAAATCTTTCTATTATGTGCTTTGTAGCATGTTATAGTACATGCACTTGAAGTGTATTGTCTTCATCTTATCATCTGTGCCAAACTTCCAAAATACAGTACAATAGTTCCCCCTTATCTATTATTTATTTTTCCACAGTTTGAGCTATTTGTGGTGGACTGTGTTTCAAAAATATTAAAAGGAAATTTTCAGAAATAAACAATATGTTTTAAATTGTATATTATTCTAACAGTGTGATGAAATCTCAAGCCACAACATAAATCATCCCTTTTCCTAGCATGGCCACACTGTATACACCACTTGCCCCATTCCTTAAGTGGTGCCTGTCTGGGTTATCAGAGCAGCTATTTTTGCAGGGGTATCACAGCATTTGTGTTCAAGTAACACTTAGTTTACTTAAAAATGGACTCTTTTTCACAAGAGTAGTGAATATGGCAATTTTATTATGGTACATTGTTGTAACAGTTCAATTTTCTTAAAAATTATTGCTAATCTCTTACTGTGCTTAATTTATAAATTAAACTTTATCATAGATATGTGTGTGTAAAAAGAAACACTACCTAAAGTTCCAGGTATCCATTTGGGGTATTGGGGTAATGAATATCCTCCTGATAAAGAGGGACTTAAAAATACCAAGACTTAGAAAAAAATTGCATGCTTGGAGAAATGAAGAACCTTTTCTTTGACTCAGTTCTGACATGAAAACTTAAGATTCTCAGGTCCTCAGCCCCCTTAGTTAAATGCTGAGTGATCTTCATTAAATAATCTCTAAAGTCATTTCTCATTTGAATCCACGATGTATCTAAATCACTAGACATTTCTTTATAAAAGCATGATAACAAAAATATTTCATAAAGCCAGAGTCTTGTTATCTGCCAATCTCAACCACTGAGAGCCCAGCAAAGAGGACTTGGTGAACACAAAGTTTCTGAGCAGCCAAAATAAATGCTAATGTACACAAACTAAACCTGATTCTAAGGAAACTCCTTAGGCCCCCCTTACTCAAAACTGTTTACTCTTTAAATAGAATGTCTTTTTAAGTTTGATTATCTCGTTTTCAAAGGCCTGGCACTTTAGTGGCAAATTGGAAAGAGACTATGAGGTGATCATAAAATGGAGCCGTGTATGGGAAAGTCCCTTGTAGGAGCTAAAGTACTGAGCAAATAGGAGCTATTAAAATTAGGGAGAATGAGACTGTCCATTGACGCGCACAGCGAAAGAAAAGATACTCGGACTGGTTCAGACAAAACACAGGGATTCCAAAATCCTGTTGGGGCAGGGCTATTTGGTGTGAGTCTCTCCGCCACGTCCCATGTGGAGGAGAAAAGGGTTAAAGGCTGGAGGATTATGTTGTTTATAAATCAATCAATTACCCAAAACTTACCTAATCAACACACTCTTAATCAACCAATACTCTTTTTAAATGAGAAGGGACAAGATGGGTCTGGCCATATCAGTTCTGGCCCCTAACATCACGGAGTAGCCCAACTCTCTTTTATTTATAGACACAGAGGTAAAGGGAGCCAAGATGGGGAGGAGCTTCTTCTGTGATGGACAGGATAGGGTAGAGTTAGGGAAGCCATTCTCTTAGGAAGTCTATTCCAGAAGGAGACAGGGAACCACTCCCATGCAGGGCCACATGCTTCCTGGCAGTTCCTAGAAGCCAGACATCTGGATCCCATGGCTCAACCTAGTCTAATTCTGCTAAATAAGAATGGCTTCCCACAATTTGGTACAGTGACAAATAGAGTCACTTGCTTCAATAGTTCCTGAAATTTTCATGGGTCTACAGCATAGTATATATATGCTTATTAAAAATGACTGAGTTATCACAGAAAGACTCATTTACATTCCAAATAATATTTGGTTTAAGTGATGATGTGCATTCAAAGTACAGTTTTAAACCCTAAGATATTATCGTTTAAC
This sequence comes from Glaucomys volans, assembly GCA_020662805.1. NCBI lineage: Eukaryota > Metazoa > Chordata > Mammalia > Rodentia > Sciuridae > Glaucomys > Glaucomys volans. The sequence goes on from JAJEJO010052628.1 coordinate 126,738, forward strand.
TAGATTTGATGTCAGAAGAGCATGCAGCAAATTTTTTCAGCTAAAAGAACTAAAACATGAAAATCCAAATGGCACATAAGAGGTTTGATTTCAAATACTGGGAAAATTGTATCTGTATGATCCTGAATACAGGAAATATTACTCTAGTTTTGCAATGCAGTTGATATTTTATTATCCAGAATAGAAGTAATTGAGAGAAAATTATATTCATTTCATTCTATATTTAAACAAAATGATACTATACTTGTATCAGAATTTTCTGCAGTGTGATTTCTAAACTCATGAGCCTATTCAATGATGGTACTATTCAATGATATAAAGCATAGTACATGCCAATATTTAAAAACATTACATGCTGAGACAATGTAATAAAAATATTTAATGATTCTTTAAAGTGGTAACCATTCTTTTTTTTTTTTTTTTTTTTTTTTTGGAACCAGGGATTGAACTCAGGGATACTCGGCCACTGAGCCACATCCCCAGCCCTATTTTTTGTATTTTATTTAGAGACAGGGTCTCACTGAGTTGCTTAGGACCTTGCTAAGTTGCTGAGGCTGGCTTTGAACTCACAATCCTTCTGACTCAGCCTCCCAAGTTGCTTGGATTACAGGCGTGCGCCACCACGCCCGGCTAGTGGTAACCATTCTAACCCAAGCCTAATTATACCTCAAAACATTCATCAAAAGATAAATAGTTAGAAACCAAAGTTTGTTCAATATCAAGTTACTAAAATATTAATTGGAATCTCTAACAGCAACTTAATTTATAAAATGAAAATAAGGAATCTGACATATTCTCTATTTTTAAGTTTTGCCATATACAACATAAAAGTAATAGGGCTTTAGATCCTGACTGAAAATTAACCGTATGTGATTGTCATACTGGGGAAATGTGAATCTGAAGATATTTAAGCTTTGTGTTACACACTATTATGCATAAATAAATAGTGGCACAGGAAAACAGGGTCACAGGATTTAGAGGTAAAAATGGAATAAGAACTTGTGCTACTGCTCTCCTATGCTAGTGATCTTTCAGCCATAAGTTATAGAATTGATCTTCTATGCTGCATATTTAATAAAGTGTCATGTCGTCCACCATCCAACCTCATTGGCAGACAACATTTCAAGAATGCCAACCTGGGTGGTTATCAGAGTCCTAGGTCCTGAAGTTTGAGCCCATGCTTTTGGAAAATATTTCCCAGAGTCAGGGCATTTAAGGAGAATACACAAAATCAACTGAATGGTGAATAGGAGAAAGGCCATCAGCCAAACAGCTGCAGGTTGGTTGGATAGATTGACTTCCCAGCAGACTAGAGCACTGTTTACTCAATTACCCTTTGTACAGTGGAGGTGGGGGGGGGGAGAGAAAAGAGGAAAAAAAAAAAAAGAGAGAGAGAGACTGCTAACCCAGCTATCAGTAGCTTTCAAGAGAGATATTTTGAAGATTAAGTAATTTTTCTTCTCTCAACCTGTAGGGGATGCAGTGAGCATCAAGTCAACATTGAAATTCACTAAGAACCAGGAGTAGCAATTATCTTTGGCAACTCTCTTTGGTCACACTCTCTACATGAGTTAGAATGTTAACACACTAGTAGCACAATGGCTTTGAACTTTTCATCAGAGCTTTGCATGGGGTCCTGGATTCATTCATCATTGTTTTCAGAACAGTTTTGGAGTCCCAAATGAATTTAGAACAGGAGAAATTAGTAGTGACTGCAAAGCACAACGTTCTAGGCATTTTTTTGTACATTTTACTTTTGTGCTTTGTCAAAGCTCCATTTGTTAAGCACAAAGCTTTAAAAAATAATATTTCTTTAGAACCATTTATGTTCTAACTATGAGTTTTTCTCTTTCTATAATTTGTAGCAAATAGCAAAAACGGCTTACACATGTTAGAGCCAAAAATGCATTTTGCATTAACAATTTGCGTTTAGAAATCCAGCCACCTAACACCACCAGAGTTAATATTTGCTTTGGACTGTTCTGCTTATTTAGTCTCAAGCTTTTCCAAAAAGCTAACACAAAGAGGCAGCCTTCCTATTTGCCTAGTGAGTGTGTGATTTCACACGTTGTGTATGTTATGCTTCCACAGAGACTGAGCATTAACTGTTCTTCACGTGAGCAGTGTACTTAGCTACGTGGGGAAATGTGAACTTTATAGTTGCAGGATGCAGCAAACTTACCGAAATCCATATCCATTCCACCTGGGAAATGACTCCTCTTTTTCAGTCTGCCTTCTCTTACTCATTCCTAATGCCCTAATTCACTATGATGATATAACCTTCCCAACATTTTCACTTTCTAACAAGATTACCTGCACCTCATCCCTCCTCCAGCTGGTTTTTCTCCAGGATCCTGCCAAAGATAATTTTAATAGCAAAAATTTGACCACTTTACTGTCATCCTTAAAATAAACCAAAACCCATTTTATTACTTCCACTTTCTTTATGAATAAAATTCAAATGCCTTAAACTTTTATTTGTTTTCCAAGTATCATCCCCAAAACTTCTTTTCTGCTCCTTTTCCCTCTGTTGTCTATCACTGATCCTAAACTTCAGCCACCATTGGCCAAAATCACGATTTTTGCTTGGGTTTTCTTCTGCATTGAGTTTCCTTCATTGTCCTTTTTATTTAGAAAAAGTCTTATCCGTGAAGATTCAATATAAATGGCTTTTGTAGTCAAAGCCTTCTGCACCCTATTTCTCAATCCCTCCTCCACTCCTATGACATTTGATACTAAATGTCTTTTATTCCGATAAATAAAAACCAGAAAGATATAATAGCTAACACTTATTGAGAACTTACTATATAAAAATTTTTTTTAAAAGCAACTTACATCTTTTCATTTATTATATTAATGATAACACTTTGGGTTACTATTATGGTCCTCAATTTTGTAATTACAAAACAAGAGTGTATATGAGTAAAGTGACTTCCCACCTAGCTTTGTAGTAACAGAGCTTGATTCAGTTTGAGTTCAGAGACTACTTCACCTGCAGTGCTGGGCCATGAGTGGAGTTTCATTTCTGTCTTCTTCTTTTTTTTTGTTTTTTAGTTTAGTTCATTGTACACAAATGGAGTGCAACTATCATTTTTCTGGTTGTACACAAAGTAGAATCTTACACTTTGAGTATTCATACATATACACAGGGTAAAGATGTTTGTCTCATTCTATTATCTTTCCTTCCCTGCCACCTCCCCACCCCTCATTTTCCTCTATACAATCCATCCCTTCTCCATTCTTCCTGTACCTCCCCCCACCCCCACTATGTGTCATCAACCACTTATCAGAGAGATCATTTGGCCTTTCGTTTTTTGGGATTAGCTTATTTCACTTAACATGATCTTCTTCAATTCCACCCATTTACCTGCAAATGTCATAATTTTGTTCTTCTTTATGGCTGAGTAATATTCCATTGTGTATATATACCACAATTTCTTTATCCATTTCATCTGTTGAAGGGCATCTAGGTTGGTTCCATAATCTAGCTATAGTGAATTGGGCTGCTATAAACATTGGTGTGGCTGCATCACTATAGTATACTGATTTTAAGTCCTTTGGGTATAAGCCATGGAGTGGGATAGCTGGATCAAATGGTGGATCTATTCCAAGTTTTCTGAGGAATCTCCACACTGCTTTCCAGAATGACTGCACTAATTTGCAACCCCACCAGCAATAAATGAGTGTACCTTTTTCCCCACATCCTTGTCAACACCTATTGTTGCTTGTATTCTTGATAATAGACATTCTAATTGTGGTGAGATGATATCTTAAGGTAGTTTTGATTTGCCTTTCTCTTATTACTAGAGATGTTGAACATTTTTTCATATATCTGTTGATTGCCTGTCGATACTCTTCTGTGAAGTGTCTGCTCATTTCCTTAGCCCATTTATTGATTGGGTTATTTGCATTCTTGGTGTAGAGTTTTTGAAAGAGATAGTTTATTTAATATCTGACATGTTGTAACCAACCGAGAACTTTATATCCAAAGTATTTGAATAAACATGAATTAGTCTCCTTTAGATTAAGGTAATTTGATTTCTAAAACTTATAGAAAAAAATCTCATGAAAAATATTGAGTCCAAATATGTTTGGCACAGGTCAGTAATAAAAAATGGGATACACTCTGTGGCTCTTGATATTTAGCATATGTTTGTAGTTTTTATTATGTCAACAATATTGCATAAATGTTTAACCTATATTTGCTGTCTATTCTTCAGGCACATCCATTTTCTTTTCCACTTTCAATAGATTGCAATGGCTTCCCATATATATATCATCAGACATTGTCTTATAACTATCAAGTTTAAGAGTAATCATAAACTTCCCATTTTGTTTTCATTGACTATATATATCTACCTTGGTGATTGTTAGGGCAAGAAATTTCCTTTGTAGAACATTTTTCCCAGGTTTTTAAGTAAAGGTTCAAATTTATGAATTTCTGAATGACCAACTCTCTGAAGTCATGCTAATTACCCAGAGGTGTTCAGTATATATTTGTTGATTGAATTTGTACCAATAGTCATTTTTATATGTTCAGAATTCCTACAATTCAGTAAATATGAAGAAGAAAACATTTTTAAATTGATTTGAGAGGTGTTATCATCTGTTGTGTACGCACTAAGAAGTTGAATTGTTGCTGAAAACATTCACTTGGAGCACATTTTTGTAGGGCTCTTAAGAGGAAACTAATCTGAAAATTACCATTGGGTTTTCAGACAGTGATATAGTCAAAAAATTTCAGTCTTTCCTACTTGGTTTGTTTGGTTATTCAATTAATTACTTCCTGGGGGAAGCTTTAGGAGTTCTTTCCATGGTAGACCTCAGATGAGATTCATCCATACAATATATGACACCATCTGAGGCCCTGCTGGGGTTCTTAACAGCTCGGGTCTATAAACTGGCATTCTTTGAGTATGTAGGAACAGTGAACTTTTTTTAACCTAAATGACACCATTGCCTTTAAAAGTTGTTAAAAATAGCAGAGGCAAGGAGGTAATATTGTAACATTCATTTAGGGGAATTTTGAGTGTCATTATCTCCCTAAGCAGTAACAATGAACAAATTATCAAAGACATTGTCTCTTCTAAATGGAAAGATGAAGCAAATGTATTAGCACCTCGGTGGGATTGGGAATACGTGGAAAACATAATCATAAAACAGCAACTGCCAACCTACAGCACAGTCGCCCAGGACCCTCAGTTCCTCCGAGGTCTTGGTGTGTTGAAAAAGTCAGCACTCGTAGAGTCAGCCTGGAGACTGGGACCACCTTTGCTGATGAAGGCCAAAATTTTCCCTTGAAGATGTTTTTGTCCTTCCCTGCTGCTAAACCAAGAGAATTTAAATGAGACTGTCTAAATATAGAACATAGTCCATGCACTGAAGAAAGAGTACATGTTAGTTTTTAAGCTTTGATCAACTATTATGTTATCTGTTTTGTTCTAAGCTTATTGAAAAACTGATGGGAAAATAGAGAGATCCTATATACTACTTCTACTTATCCACCCCTGCCTAGTTTATTATTAATAGCTTTCTAAATAGTGGTATATTTGTTACAATTGACAAGCCAATATAGATTCATTATTATTAGCTAAAACCCATATTTGATAGTAGTTTTCCCTTTTTGGTTTGAACATCTTATATGTTTTGGACATATACCTAGTAACATCTATCCACCATTATTGCATGAGAATAGTTTTACTGTCCTAATAAAGAAATTCCCTGTGTTCTGTCTAATCCTTCCTTCCTTCCTTGAGCCGCTGACAATCTCTGATCCTTTTACTTTCTCCATAGTTTTGCCTTTTCCAGAATGTTATATAGCTGGGATTATACCAGATATAACCTTTTCAGATTGGCTTCTTTCACTTAGCAATATTCATTTAAGATTCCTCCATGTCTTTTTTAGAGCTTGTTAGTCAATTTCCTTTTATTTCTGAATGATATTCCTTTGTAGATGAACTAGTTTGTTTATACATTCACCTATTGAAGCACAAGTTGGTTGCTTCCCAGTTGAGGCAGTCGTGAACAAAATTCCTATGAACATCCTTGTGCAGATTCTTGTGTGGACATAAATTTTCAACTCATTTAAAAGTCATAACTGTGAGAAGTATTTTTGATGAAGGGGAAAGACAGCAGGCTTTGAAAGTAGAAGTACCTGAGCTGAATGCCAACCATGTCATTTTAGTCATTCAGTACACTTTCCTTGGAGGTCAATTTATTGTGCTATCTCTACTGTTTTAGTTGTTAGAAATGCATGAAGGGCTACTCTGCCTGGTGCCTGGGTGCCTTGTCCACTTTAAAGAGCCTTTCTTAGCCCTCTGCTTCCTGTTCTCAAAGATGCCTGCACTCTCAGTTTTCTATTTTATGTTGCTAATTAGATGAATTTTCTTGGACAGGACTTGTATTTCCTGGCAATAAGTGCTCAATTGCCACATAACATTCTATTCAAAGAGAGGTGATTAAATTCAATAGTTTATTTTCTTCCTAATTTTTTATATTTATAGGTTTTTTTAAAATATTTAAATTTAAACATGGAAAGTTTTTAAATACTTTTCAACCAGTATTCTTGAATGATCAGAATATAAAATGAAATAAGAATGTGAAATAATTAAGAATTAGACTCAAAAATTAATTTTGAGCCACAGTGCTATCATGTACTGGCTTGATGATGTTGGCTTAGTGTCTAGGATTTGCAGGGTGAACACTGTATTACTAGTAAAATGAGGTATCATAATATTTGCTTATCATGCAGGTTTCTTTGCTCATCATACAGGACTTTTATGAACCCCAAATACAAAAGAAATCTACAATGTGTATATAAGAATATTGCAAACTATGAAACATTGTAATACCTCCATCATTATTATTGTTCTTATGTATATTTAGTTTTATTTAATTGCTTTTATTGTAAATATTTAAGATGTACAACTTGAGGTTTTGATACATATGTACCTAGTAAAATGATTGCTACAAGTCAACAAGCCAACATATCCTCTTCACATTGCTATTTTTGTGTCTGATGAGTGTATATGAGATCTACTCTCAGTACATCTCCAGTATACAATACAGTATCTTAAATATAGTATTATTAACTATAATCATCATGCTGTACTTTAGGTCTCTAGACCGACTCACACTACCTGACTGCAACTTTGTACCCCTATTCCCCAACCCCTTTGTCCCTGCTAACCATTGTTTTTCTCTCTGTTTCTATGTGTTTGACATTTTTAGATTCTACATGTATTTGTCTTTGTTTGGCTATTTCACTTACATAATGTACTCCAGGTTACTTGTATTGTCACAAATGGCAAGATCACCTTTTAAAGGCTGAATAATAACAACATGTATATACATATAAATGTATGTCTACCACAATTTCTTTATCCATTCACCCATCAACAGACACTTAGGTTGGTTCCATATTTTGGCTATTGTGAATAATGCTGCAATGAACATGGGATTACAAATAGTGACTTCATGTCTCTTGGATAAATTCTCAAAGTGAGATCATTGGATTATATGATTGCTCTATTTTTAATTTTTGTGGAACCTCCATGCTATTTTCTACAATGGCTAACCCAATTCAGATTACCACCAACAGGATACAAGGACTCCCCCTACCTTTCTCCACACTGACCTTCTGAGAAGCAGATGTCAAATAGGTTTAATATGCAAAGATTGTAGTAAGGGAAACATCTATGTGAGAAAAAATGAGGAGGGAGCTGGGGATGCTGGGAAATCAGCAGACTGCCAAGTAAATAAAACCCTGAATGAAAGAGAGGGGTGGAATGTTGAACAGAAGCAGCTCAGACTGTAATGCAATCTCAGGAAGAGTCATCAGGGCATCAAAGAATTGGTAAGCCACAGTCAACACTCAGGACTAACTGGTCTCCCACAAGCTTGCCTTCTTTAGTGCACCTGATGCACTGTCATTATCTGGGAACTGCTGGTGGGAAATGTGACCTGGCACAGTGCTGTTGTTAGAATGCAGCAGTTGGGTCCTTGGCAAGTCGCGCTGTCTGCTTTTAGGGGTCTGAGAGGTACATTTTGCATCCTCTACACCTCACAGAATTTTGTTCCCTAAGTAATAAGCAAAGAAGATGGCGTATTTCTTTATTTGATGCTGAGATAAGGATGCGAAGATGTGACTGAAGCAGAAGCAAGTGACACAAGAGGCACACTTTAACAAGCGTGGAAAACCAACTGAACTGAATACCCACACACTCTCAGGAGAGGTGTTCGTGCACAGGACTGAATAACACTGTCCAGGCTTAAGTTCCTGTGTTACCACAGCCTACAAAAGAGCCATTTCCTGCTCTAAGAATTTGTTTTCCTTACCTGGTATTTTTGTTTTACTAGTTATCAGTGATAACTAGGTTTTGAAAAATTCTTCAGGGAAGGGGCATTAAACAAATTCCTAAATTGCAGCATAAATAAATATGTGACATTTAAAAATTATATAGCTGACCTCTGATGCTGTAAGATGACGTTTTCAGAGATTTTAAACCTTTGGGAATTAAGAAAAGGTTTCAAAGCTGGAGGGAACTTCACATGCAGATTTCACAGATCTTTGTGACATTTCTCCATTTTGCCACCCTTAGAAATGATAAAGCTACCTTTCAATTCAGCTTCCTATATTTCTCATCTGCAGTGCCTTCCTAAATTATCTTGTTCTCTTTCCCACCTTTCCTCCCACTCATCAATTAAGAATAATGACTGTCAAGGAAAATGGAGTATATGAAAAGTTATTGTTAAAATATTAATAGATGTCAGTATTGTCTCTCTAAGTTCATGCATCCCAGAGTTACCCCACTGAGCTTCCATTGTGGGCAAGCTACAATGGGTTTGGTTCTCCATGCTTCTTTAGTCCATGAAGCTACACAAGATCCTTTAAGACAGGGAAATGATTTCAGCTTCATAAAACAGATTAGACTTATTTCCTCAGTGTATACAACTGTTTAATATTTAAATTTTATCCTTCCTGTAGTTTTAAACTGTTTTGAGAATTTATATTGGACAAACATTCCTATTTCTCTTTCTTCCTCAAAGCTAGAAAATTCAATTTTCTAGTAAGTTGAGGTTAGTTTTTAAAGAAAGAGAAAAATTGCCATAGGAACATAATTTTCTTCCTATGACCTTAACTTATATTGCAACCCCTCTAGGAGCTGTCAATTAAAAGCATGGAATTTACACAAATCTACATCTTAGAAATAAGCCAGCAAATTGCACCAAATATGTGGAAAAACTTATTAAATATCTTTTAACCTTTATTACTATGTTTGATTGTACACATCCGCATCCTCAGGAGACCTAGGCAAAGATAATTGGGATGCATGTGAAGAAAAGAGCAAAAACTATTTCAACCTATATAAACCTTTTTTAACTCACAAGTTAGACACTTAATGTGGAAAATACCAGAAACTAGCATTCAGGACATGATCACCGACCCAATCCAGAAGCAGAAATCTGTGATCATTCAGTAGCCCTAACAGTTAACTCATTATCCATGGATATTTGCTACTTGAAGTATAAAATAAATTTTTCTATCATTCTAATACTGTTGCATATTACTTTAAATGCTAAAGCAATACAATTAGCAAAGCTATTATTAAAATATTTTATATGTGAAAACAATGATGATCTTATTGGCTAAAATTTTCATGATTTTTTTTCTAAGTTGTTTTGAGGCATATTAATGCTATTAGGAATTTGTTGTTTAGGGGTTTGGGAGTGCTATCAAGGACAGCTTTGATTTTCTCATATCAAAAGGTCTTTTTGTTGTCATGGCATTAAATTATTCACAGAAAAATATTTAATAATGTCACAATAATGATGAACTCTTTCTGCAGACTGTTGTCTAATTTCTGAAAGTTTCCATTACTTCAGATGATGCAATTAAAGTCTTTTGTGAAACACTGTGCCTGCCTTCCTGTTGATAGTGTTTTCATGAATTCTGTACGACTATTTTTCTTCTTGCTCAGATAATTGAATTGTATTCATAATTTCAATGCAACTTACATGGCAGAACACCCAAGAAAGTGTAACTTCTATCCACTTAAATAGAACTAATACTCATAAGTAGTTAAACCTGGACTTTCACGCTGAGAAAATGTTCAGAATAATGGAAACTAAATAGATTCATATTTCCCTTACATTATTTTAATGTAAACCTTGGAGGAATATTCATATTTTGGTTTATTCCATCTACCTCTTAAGTTAGTTCCCAAATGCTGTCTTCAAGATTTAGATATAGACAGTGCAAGAACTAATAGAAGAAATTGAATTGGGAGATGTGAGAATAAGGAAAATAGTATTTTGCTGATTATTTTCATTGTACTGGCTAAATGAGTGGAAAACTCTCCCTCTATGAACACCTTAAACACATAGCATCAAGTCCTTGATACTTGGAAGTATGATAGCAGAAATTGTCAACTTTATGAACTTCAATCAATGAAAGTTATCAATTACATGTATTTTTCACTTCTATCAAGAGCAAAATGTGTACTATAAAGAAAAACATACTCATGCCTCCCTGTCCCTTCTACTGTGAAAATCCACTTTGAAACAAAATGTAAATTATTTTTCTCTTTGAATACAAAATTTAAAATGTTTAGTTGAATGCATTCTTTTCCCTCACCCCAACACAAAACTGAAGTATATTTAAGTGTTTAATTTTGTCACCACTTAGGGACCTGTGTGTTGGCATGCTGGCACAGACACCATAGTACAGCTAAAAACTCATTTCTTAGGAATGATGACTTGGTAACACAGGGATCCCATTGTGGGAGGAATGTGTGGGAATCTCAGCTCCTCAGAACAAAGAATGTGAGGATAGTTAGTTGCCAAAGAAACCCTAAAGTCTAATGCTTTTAGTGACATTTCAGATGTAAGTCTAGATCTGTTTGCTTTCTTACTTGTGTATTATAATCCATTAAATAATTGTTAAAGCAAAAATCACTTTTTGAGGGGACAAATTTAAGGAACTCACTTAAAGCCACTGTAGTGCACCTCTTTCTACTCTCTGTAGCAGGACTCCCTGGAATTTAAAAGAATAGTATATGGTTTTCTGAAATGTAAAATGCAGAGAAAATATATGAGCTAGTGAATCTCATAGAGTTCCTTTCTATGTCCTGGGGAGGGGCTGTAGTTTATATTTTATTATGAGCTCCTATAGTCTTAATGGTACTGCAAAATTTCAAAATGAGTAAAATGTAAGGGCTTTCCCTCATATAGTTTGATGAATGGAGAAAGAACTAAACTGACAATTTCTCCCTTTTAATAAAATGATTGAAACTTTTAGATATATAAATAAACAAATATCTCTAGAATTTTAACTCCATAAGAACAGTTTTTAGAATCATTGCTGATATCTCCCACCTGCAACAGCATTTGAAGTAGGCACTTGGTACTCAAAGAAAAAAGAATGATATAAAATTTGGAATACCAAATATACAGGAAAAAAGAAAAACAGTATATTTGACTCTCTCTCCCTTTCAATGAGTTTACATAGAGAATTGGGCGGCTATATATTCTATTTCTATATTATTGAACATTTAGCTTCCTCCAATTTTTCAGTATCTGAAATGATGCTGTATATAATATTCATATATGCAAAAACTGTTGTAGAGTAGATTCTCAGTGGTGGAATTGCTGGATGGAATGGTGTAACTACATTTATATGTCGAATCAACAAATGATGCTCCCAT
>JAJEJO010052634.1:0-30764 GCA_020662805.1 Glaucomys volans
GGAGGCCCCAGGAAGCTGGAGATGGGCCCTCTCCGCCAGGGAAGCTGCCGATGTGGCGCAGAATAGTTCCCACTCCCCGCCAGAGACTGCGATCCCAGAGTTTCCCGGCCGGATCTCCCCAGACGCAGCTGGAGGCCCCAGGAAGCTGGAAACGGGCCTTCTCCACCAGTTAAGCCGCCAAAATGGCGTGGGGTAGTTCCAACTCCCTGCCAGAGTCCGAGATCCCAGAGTTTCCCGGCCGGACTTCCCCGGACGCCGCTGGATGCCCCAGGTAGCCTGAGATGCTAGGTCTCTGCCTGGGAGGCCACTGGCTGGTGCCGGAGCCGCAGTCAGTGACTCCAAAGCCGCTGCTGGGGACCCGCACTCACTTGTTGGCTGGCGCAGACCCAGGTCGGTGGCTCCGAAGCAGCTTCAGGGTCTGGCGCTCCCGGATGGTAGCTGCCTGTGGCGGGGCTGAGCCCAGCCCAGGTGAGTTGGTTCTGGATCGGCACCTGGGGACCCCTTATATGTGCTTTGAATATAAAATCTCGTTGAGAGTCATCTTCCTGCTATTTGAATCCCGAGCAAGTAGGAATCCACGGAGCAAGTAGGAATGCAGCCTTCCTGTAGCCCACCATCTTGGATCCCCCACTTTTTAAACTTTTAAGAAAATATTTGCAAATTCAATTCAGTAAGGTATAAAAATTACTGTCAGTACTAAGTGGAACTTATTCCATGGCCATAAGTTTAGTTCAGTGCTCAGTTGTGATACATACTAGGAGTAAAGAAAACTTAATAGAGACATGTATAATAGATCCATAGCTATCACCAAACTTCTTGGAAACAAGACAAAAAATTCTATTCTCACCACTCATTTTCACAATTGTACTGGAGGTCTTTGCCAATGCAATGAGGTAATAAAAAGACATTAAAGGAGCATATATTGGAATCAAACTATCTTTGTTTTAAGATAATGATACGATTCTATAGTTCTAAATATCAAGTAATTAAGTAATTTTTTTTTTGGCAGTGCTGGGGATTGAACCCAGGGCTTGTGCTTGTGAGGCAAGCACTCTACCAACTGAGCTATATCCCCAGCCCCCAATATCAAATAATTAAAAAGAGAGACAAAAGGAAGGGAGTATTGAAGGAAGGGAGGGTAGGATGTGAAGGGGGAGGAAGGGGGAGAAAGGAGTTTGAAGAGAGGGGTAGAAGAAGGAAAGAAAACTGTTCTTTAAAAGACAACATTAAGAAAATGTTCTTAAGCCATGAGCTTACATAATATTTGCATCCTATATTCATAATGTTTAAATAACTTTAATTTTAATAAGAAAAGGCAGTCAATGAATATGGGGCAAGAAGTTGAACCAATATTTCATTAAAAAGAAAAAAAAAGGAACAGTTACTAAGAATATAAAAAATGCCCAACAGTATCAGTTGCCAGGGAAAGTCAAATTTGAAACCAGAGTGAAATACCATTCTACACCCACCAGAATGACTAAAAGTAAAAGACTGACGATATTAGGCATGACTGAGAATGTAGAACCACTGAAATCCTCACTTCCCCCTGAAAGTGTAAATGGTACATCTATTCTAGAAAACATTTGACAGTTTATTACAAAAGTATATGTGTATTTAACATGTAACCCATCAATTTCACTTCTAGATATTTACAAAAGATAAATGAAAATATGTATCTATGAAAAGTATGTACATAAATGTTTTTAACAGTGCTATTTATATTGTTCCTACTGGAAGCTGTCCAAGAATGTATAAATGGTTGTGATACCTTAATACCAGAAATATTAATTGGAATTTAAAAGGAACCAATGGTTGATAAGCACAACCACATGGATAAATCTCAAAAACATTCTTCTTAGTTAAAGAGGCCACAGTCACATATGAAAGGCCACAAACTGATTCTACCTAGATTATATACATATATATATGGAAAAACTTATCAATACTACTAAAAGAACAACATTTGCCTAAGTCTGGGAGGTGGGATGACCGATTGCAATGTGCCACAGGGAGCTTTATGGCATCACAGAGATGTTTTATTTTTTTACTTGGACCAATAATTACCTGGGTGCACATGTTCATCAAAACATATTGAGCAATACACTTACAAAGGGTGCATTTTTTTACGTGTAAAGCATATATACATATGTATATGTATATATTTCTTCAAATATATGTGTATATATAAATGCCTATATATGTGTATGAAAGTAAGGTTTAATTAAAGATTGCATGAGAGAAAAAAAAATTTTTCTCCTGGACAACTGATGTTATTGTTCATTCTCTGGAGAAAGAGTATAGGATAAGAAAGAAGTTTAAGGGTATAAAGAAAAGGATCAGTGCAGTTTGGGATTTGGTAAGTTTGAGATGCCAGTATATCCAAGTAGAGACATCAAATAAGCTGTTGAATAAACATGACTGTTGTTCAAAATCGAAGAAAGACGTAAACGTGGGAGGCGAATGCCTATCCATGATATGGTGACTTGTCATAGAGGATGTGTGGAAGACCAAGAGATTCTTGAGAAGTTTAAAATTTTGAAGAGTTAATGAAAGAGGAGTGATATCTCAGTAGAATGTAAATTTTGGTTCCAGAATCTCCAACTTCTTGCAAATTTTATGCTTAATAATTCTTTATCAAATGAATAATAAACAGATGGAGTCAGGTCTTATCACTAGGTAACATGAGAAGAAATACTCTGATTGAGATAATTTGGATGTGAAATATCCCCCAAAGTTTCATGTGTCCCCAGTCCATGGTGCTGTTAGGAGGTGGGAGAAACTGTAAAAGGTGAGGCCTAGTGGGAGGGCTTAGGTCACTGTGGCGGGGGGTGAGGGGGTCCCATGAACTGAACAACTTTGCCCTGCCATCCTTTCCCTACCATGATGTGCTCTTTTACCACAGGACCAAAATCAAAGGGTCATGGAATCATGGACCAAAACCTCTAAAAACAATTAGCAAAAATAAACTTTTCTTTGTATAAGTTGATTATCTCAAAATTTTTTAATTATAATAGAAAGGTGACTAACACACTAAATAAAGAATAGCATTAACTTTTCTGAAGTTGAACCATTTCAAGCACTCTTACATTAATTTCATCTCATTCAATAAGCAAAATCTTTAATACTTATACCATTACCCAGTCACTGGAGATAAAGGATAACTGAGATTTTGATGTTGGCCTCAAGGAGCTTATGCTTTGATTGAGAAGAAAGGCAAACAAACATGCAACAATAAATGTTTTTAGCAAGTGGATACATACAAGGTGATGTGGCAGGCACATAAAAGAGAGGAGTTATTTCTTAGTGGGAATGAGAAAAGGCAGAAGGGGAAGAGCACAGTTAGCAGATGAATAGATGTTTTGACACAAACAAAGGGATGGTCATGGAATTTTGAAAAGTGGCAACGGCATGATCAAAACCGTAAGACATGACCTATCAAGGCACACTCAAGGAAATTAAGGAGATTTGGAGCTCTGGAGAATATCCAGGGGGTACACTCCAGGAGGAGCATGGACCAAAGATGCCCCAGCTGGGACATGCTCCACTCAGTGTTGAGGATGTACTAAAGATGGAACTAAAAAGATAGGAAGATAGCAGATCTCAGAGTATTTATATAATTCTCTGGTTAGCATAAAACACCTAGAAGGGTAAGATAATATTTATTTCTTCCCATTGCTGGGGTCTCCCTGCAAGGATCCCCAGCTCTTAGGGAAGGGGCTAAGATGATAAACATAACAGACAAAATTGGAAAAATTTTAAATTTCAGACCTCTCAATCTTGTGGACATTTTTATACAATCTTACCTGATCCCCTCTACGCATTCCATTGATTTTTGAGCAGTTGACAGGAAGTAAAAGCTAGAGAAATGGCTAATTTTTTACACTTGGTTGGATTGCTAAGACATTTCAAGTGTCCAGATTAAGCAGAAACTGTTGAATGATTGGAGAGAAAAACTACTCAGTCTCTTCAAAAGATATTAGCAAGCCAACCGAAGGAAACACCAAGAATTTTAGTGATGCCCATCTTACTCAAAAAGCATCATTCATGATTTTTATTCCCTTACAAATTATCCATAGATAACTGGTTTGCTATGGCTGCTCCTGTTTGCTTTAAAAATGAATGTAATAAAAAATGCCTCCTTGTATTTTATAGTTATGTTTTATAATTATGACTTACAAAGGGCTTTTACACATATTATTTTATTTATCTTGCTCAAGGGAAATAAGGTAGGTAATATCATGCCTCTTTAAAGATTAGAAAAAAAACAAAACAAAGCAAAACCCACTGTGAATCTCATGGAGTTAAAATAAGTAGCCAACAATCACAAAACAATTAAAAATAGGCCTATAAAAGCTAAAAGGTCAGTCTCTTGGCACAGTCTACCCAGGCTCTGTAATATGTCCTCTTCTTACCTTAAACAAGTAGAGAAGAAACAGCCATGCCCCAAACAGAGCATTATACCTGGCAGAGCAAGACTATGATGGGTTAGATGCCCAGTCATGGACCAAGGGATCCTGAAAACAGAGAATGACAAACATCATCTTTCAAAAGCTTCTCTGTAAAAGATTAGACTGAAAGGTTTTAGGGTTCCTGAAGATACAAGGGCAACCAAGTGGGTTGCAGAGGGCAGTTTGCATTTGAGAATGCAGTCACGTGAGAGATGAAGAAAACAAAAGAAGTAGTCTCATAATTCATTTTCTCTATTTGTAGCTAAGAAATGCTTAACGGCTTGCAGGAGTCAAGAGTACATGCTCTGGAGGTGACAGCGTGGTGGGATGAAATCACAGTGCTGGTAACTTGCCATTTGTCATACAAACCCCCTTCCCTCCCTTCACTAGTCTCTTTGGATTGACAGGCTAACTCTTAGGGAATGCACCAATAACTTCCTTGGTCTTCTGACTTCCTAGTGGGTTCAGTCAATACGAAGTACTGAATGAAGATCAAGGGAAAGAGAAGTAAAGAATATTGGTATTGAGCTTCCTGGCCCAAAAACGAAAAGTGTCCTCCATATAGTTGGCTCTGTATTCTGTAATCTCTGTAACATGTACTGGTCTATTGGTCTGGAGACAGATAGTGGTTTCCTCTAAATTGGGAGATTCCAGGTGGCATGAGAAATCATCTTTCAACATAAAAGGGGATTTTCCTTTATCACTTTCAGTTAAGTTGCTTAAGTAAATGATAACCCCACTTTTTAAAATCTCAGGTAATTTTATTTCAGTGTAATGCTTTATCATGTACATCTAGACTACCTTGTTTGAGACAAAACTTTCATTCAGCCATCCATATGCAATATTATTCAATTCCATTTTGATTTAGTTAATAAAAGTCATCTTATTTCAATGCTGTACCCATGACTGAAGCTCATCTTGCTCCTTCTCTTTCAGGCTGAGCCCCTGTTTTTCATTCATTCAGAGCAAATTGTATGTGTAAATAATCTTTTGCATCTCATTAAAATGTCATGGTCCTCCCAGCTTCCCAAATATCAAAATGTTGTCTCTAGAAGGGGGCAATATTAATCCCTGTAGCTATAAAGTTCTTAGTACCCAGAAGTAACTCTTTCACTGGACATCATTTGCTTCTGGTGTTTTAATCCCTTAAGAATGTAAACCCTGGGGTTCACTGCAGCCCAGTCTTCCTATTGTGAAGGGGCTCCTTAATCTAACATCCTTGTCTACTGTTTTGGAAAACTAACTTCTTAGGAGTGATATCGTACTTTATCAGAAGTTGCATTATTCCTGGAAGTGATTAAAGTTTCTTCTCCTTTTCTTTCCTATAGCAATGATTAGTTCAGGACTCCTATATGTAGTTTCCTTGTCTGTTCACCAACATTAATCAGAAAAGGAGGGACACATACTCATGAATCCCACTAATGATTGAATTAGAACCATCCGGTGTGCCATTAGTGGGGATGTGATCCTTCTTAAAAGTCTCAAGTAATGTAATGAAATACATGCTTTACTTTAGTAGTTCAATGCACATTTTATAACATTATGTAATTTTACTTTCTTAAAGATATTATTATTTACCTGTTTGATATGCATTCTTTTTCCACTTTGACAATTGTGAAGACAGGAAATTTTCAATTTGGCTAAAATTATAATTGTAAAAACATGTTCTCTGATTTAAAGTGACAGTGCTGTGATATCTCACAGCAAGGTATAGAAGCACATAGAAACTGCCAAATGTATATTTTCTACTAAACTGATCTTTAAAAAGACCCTAAGATGATAGTCTGTAGGACTAACATGTGCTTTAGACCAAGTGAAGGTGACAGAGGTCCACTTCTGTACAATATTTAGACATTAGCAGACTTTCAATTATCATACTTTGATATCTCCTATCTATGGGATCATATTTGCCTCTGAGATTCTGTTTTCTCCTCCTGCCCCTGCTGAATGTCTACTGCCAGAGATGATGAACAAATCAGAGAACAAAAGCAAGACAACACGAACAAAATCTGTCATGCAAAAGCACCCTTCTATTTGTAAACACCATGCTTTGCACAACATTATCAGTGATTCATGTGCTCACCAAGCAGATAGCTTTATAACTATAATGCCAGCAAATTGCCTGTAATTCATGGTCTTAGGAACACATATCTATAATTTGGGTCAAAATATGTCTGCTCACTCTAATTTACAATAAACTCTAAATGTAGTTGTAGTCACAGTAGACATTTCTGAGTTTTCATCTTCAGTGCGTGCCCCTAGAGCTACAAAAAGAGACTCTAACTGGAGAGTATTTCAAAGCTTTGGGTGGCATTGATGCAATCAGGAGTGAGAACCCTGTGGGATATACTCAAAAAGACTGTCTTTGCCTTTACCAGGCAAAGACAGATTTTGGATATGTATCCCCCAAAGGCTGATATGTAGTGGGTTTGGTTACCAGTCTGTGGTGCTATTGAGATAATGGTGGAACCTTTAGGAGAAGGGGCCTAGGGGGAAGAAGTGGGTCATTGGGAGCACATCCTAGAAGGGAATATTGGGACCCCTGCTACTTTCTGTCTCTATCCTTACTTTCCAGCCTCCGTGAGGTCGGCACCTTCCTCGGCTACACACTTCCACCATGATGGTGTGCTTTCCCACAGACCCAAAGGCAACAGGGCCAAGTGACCACAGACTGAAACCTCTGAAAATCTGAGTCAAAACAAACCTTTTCTCCTTATAAGTTTATTAATTCATGTATTTTGGCACAGCAATGGAAAGGTGATTAATATATCCATTGTCATCAGGAATTGTGTTCATTCTAGGAAAGGCCTAGAATTTGAAGTCAGGAAGATGTGTGTGCAAGCCCTTGCCCAGTTAAGTATTTACTGTGTATTGAAGGGGAGGGGATGAAATGGCTTCAGTTTTCCCATTTGCAGCATCAAAAATTGCAACTGTTTGAGAGTAATATGAAAACTTGGAATTTAGTGCCTAGCAAAGTACCTATTACATTGCAGGTGTTTATAAATTATGATTTTTCTCTCCTTGTTGTGTTTGGTCTCTCCTTATAAAAAAAAAAAAACAGAAGCCATCTGCTGTTTGTGACCAATTATAAAAATGACTCTTCCATCCTTGAAGTGTGAAACTGCAAATATTCTCAGGAAGACGAGGAATCCCTGGATTCATGGTGAGCCATGTGACTTACTTTGAAGTTTTAGTTAGCTTTACATCACCATGAACAATTTACACAAGAAGAACAACTTGGAATGGAAAATTTTATTTTGGCTCATGGTTTCTGAAGTTCATCCTGTGGTCGGCTGACTCCATTGCTCTGGGTAAGAGGTGAGACAGAATATTATGGCTGAAGGCATGGTAAAGGCAAGCTTCTCAGCCCATGTGGGCCAGGAAGTAGAGAGAAAGAGAAGGAGAGGTAGAGAGGGGGGAGAGAGAAGAAAGATGCCAGGGACAAAATATAAACTCCAAAAGTACATTCCAGTGACCTGCTTCCTCCAGTCACACCCTACTTGCCTAGAATTTCCACTGAATTAATTCAGTTCCTGCTAAATTAATTCATTCAAGTGTATTAATCTACTTATTAGGTTACAGTTCTTATAATCTAGTCATTTCACCTCTGAACATTCTTGTATTGCCTCACACATGAGCATTAGGGGGACATCTCACATCTAAACCACAATATTTGGTCCCATGTTAGCATACGTGATGCAAGCTTAAAAAGTACCTGCACCATCGGACTGCCTTCCTTGCTGTATTTGGGACTGAGGCTGCTACTTCAATCTGTGAGTGACTCCAGGCTACGCTCTAGTCAACTCAATCACTGATAATCAGCCAACTGCATGATGTGGAATAGAACTGACCCAGACCAGAAAAAGCACCCAATTCACTCACAAGTATGAGCCGGAGGAAATTGTTTTTGTTTTAGCTACAAAGTGTTGTGGTCCACAGCAAAATTCAACTGATGTATAAACGAAATTTCTTATATTCAGATTCTGATATGGCAGCATCTTTCTATTATGCATGCCTCATTTCTTCCTGTTGATTTCTTTCTTGTCCTATGAACTTGGAATAACAAGGATTATGCTGGTCTTTCTTTGACAGATAAAGCTATAGACAGGATGCATCTTTAGTATCTTTTCGGGTCAGTTCACAAGGGACTTCTAGTTGGTGCTATGAAAAGAAACACCAATTAAAGAGAGAGAAAAAAATATTTAAGGGGGTCATTTAATGGAACAAATCAAGTCAAATAATCCATAATATCCAAAAAGTGTCTTATGCTGCCGCAATCAAAATCATGAAGTTTTACCCATGGATTAACACAAAGGCAGAAGTGAATCTCAGCACACTTATTCCCACAAAGGTAGAACCTGTTGAAAGGAGACAAAGTAAAAGTACATCCTGGGCACATGGTAATTTGTCTACCTGAGCACTGTGGGGCCTCATTTCCTAGGAGTCAGGTCCTGAATGCTTGGTAATGGATATATGGAGAGATAAAACAGTAAGACTATAACTCGGGAACCATTGAGTGCAAGTTTCAGGGCTTTTTGAATATTTCCTGCTTTTAGAATGATGAACCTAGAACTAGGGCAGGCAGGAATGAGTTTGCTGTTGGAAAAATTAGCAGATTCACCTCTAAGAAGTTGTGGCAGAATTAGGCTGTGGGAGGACTGACAGTAAGAATTTCAAAATAGAAAAATTAATGTGAAAGGGGCATAAAAGTTTTTGTGTGTAATAGTAGTTTTTCATACAAAGACACAGGGCCTGGTGTTCTTTAACAACTAATCTTCGGACATTGGGAGAAAGTATACTGATCATCTTTATTTCCTTTTCAACACTTAGAAACTTAACTCTGAAGATGTTCATCCTTGAGGCAGAGAACAGAAGTCCCCTCCAGTCCTTCTCTGCTACCTGAATGCAATTAGATATAGTAGGTGAATATTCAATCATCACCAAGTCATACAGTAATTTTTAATGTAATGCATTGGCGGAGCAAAATACATATTTATGGAACTTAATTTTCTTCTTTTGCCATTTATTTATTTTGGAAATTTTGTCCAATATGATGTTATTTTTAAAAATTGAGATAAATATCAGATAGGAAAAGTATAATTGCATATCTAAAATTTTCAACATTATTAATGAAAAATTATTTAAAATATTTCTTATAAGAGTAATGTATTAATATAATTGATTTCCTTTTAAAAAATTAAGAACCATTTATAAGATTTGACATTTAGTATTCTTAGAATCTATATAATACCTAAAAATAAACTAAAGAGGAAAATAATGAGACTCTGAAAAAAAATTTTTCCTGAAGGGCATAAAATATGACCTGCATCACTGGCAAGATACTGCCTTCCTGGATGGGGTAACAAAAAATTGTAAAGATGTCAATTTCCCTCAAATCATCTTATAAACATGATGCCACTCACATCAAAATCCTAATGTATTTTTAAAAAACCTTGACAACTTGATAATAACTTTTACCAAGAGGAATAAATGCATGAAAATAGGCAGGAACACTGTGAATAAGAATAATGAAAGAAGATTGCTTTGCCAGATATCAAAATTTAATGTAAAGCTCTAGTAATTAAAATAGCATGTTTCACCTATGAGGATCAACAGATCCATCATTAGAAAATGATAGAAATTCCAAAGATCTATCCACATTTGTATGGATTGTGCATTTCATAAAGGTTGCATTTCTAAGCATACAGGGAAAGATGGATTATTCAACAATTGGTTTGGCATTTGGAAATAAAATTAAAAACAACCCACAACCTCTTAAGTAACATCAGCCACAAAAATACACCTACCAGATTAGATGTTTAAATTGGGGGTAAAAAAGGCCTTGGAGAACATTTTTATAATTTACATGTAGGAAAGCATGACAGAAAGGTAAGAAACAATAAAAGAAAAAAAACTGATAGACTTGGCAAAATACAAACATTTACTTCTGTTTTAATACAAAAGATAGACTAGGGAAATATTTTCCAAATATTCCACATACACAATTTTAAAAAATCACTACAAACTAATTTTTAAAGCTTCATCTTTAAAAAAAAAAACAATGGAGATGAAATAGCAGTCTACAAAGGAAGTGATATAAAACAAATACATATAAGCAATATCGTCTTGTTAGCAGAAAATGCAATTTTTAAAAAAAATCATATTTAATTTTCAGTAATATTAGGAAACAACTCTTTAAAGTGTGAGTTTATAAATCTCTAAAAATTTAAAAATCTGATATGTCACTTCACCTGTTTGGTATTTTATAGCTTATCCATATAATCACTCAATAACTACTTTTGCAAACAACATCCACTCAAAAAACAAGAAAATTTGATAAGTTTTCATAAAGCAATATAACCAATATAAAAACTTCACTTGGATCTAGAAATATGCAAACTATTTTGAAGTTTTTAGTTCTCACTGAACTATTCCCTGAGCTGTTTGTGTTACCTGTCTGCAACTGGATAAACAGTGGAATGCAGAGACAGCATATGAAAACGTTTCTAGCGATTTAAAAGAGTAATTTTGCATTTACTGAATCTAGTGAACAGAAACTGTGGCTTGTATTTTATATTTCTCCAGGTATTTATTTTCAGTGAGAATCCCTTCTCTTTTCTTTTTCCATTTTTCTTTACCTTCACATCTGCCCTTCACATCTTTCCTCCCTTCCAATTTTTCTAACCCTTCTCTCTCTGTGCAGTAACCCAGAGGTGGAAGGGACACATACCATGGTGAAAGAAAATGAAGCTCTACAGAGGTTTAGGAAAAGAGGGCACATTGGTGGTGGGAAGAGGAAGTGGCCATTATAATTAAAAGCCTAGCACACTGAACAAGGGCATGCAATGATTGGGCAAACAATTAAATATATTGCAAATAATACTGGTGAGTTTCTCATTGTCAGAGGCAATATTTAGGATGATGGAAAAGGGGGAAGGCTATAAAAACTCATGTGGAGTTAAAAGTGGGGACATCAGACTGAATTAAGATTTTTAAGAAAACATACATAGATAAAAAATTGTAATATACAGAGATATTACATATATGGACATGATAACATGCATATATTATATGTATATATGTCTAGTATATGTGTGGATTATATATGACATTTATTGTATCTATACTTAGTGTATTAGATGTTATGTATAATTATATACAATATACAATACATATATGGTATATATCTGTGTATACTATAAGTATTCTATTTTGTATACCATGAATATTATATCTGTTGGTATTATATATTTTATATACTACATGCATATATGTTTTGTTTGTAAAATATTACATGTAGTGTAATTACATAGTTTGCTATATTACATTATATATTTTACTTATTAAAATTACATAATCCCAGCAGCATGGGAGGCTGAGGCATGAGGATGGTGAGTTCAAAGCCAGCCTCAGCAAAATTGAGGCACTAAGCAACTCAGTGAAACCCTGTCTCTAAATAAAATACAAAGTAGGGCTGGGGATGTGGCTCAGTGGTTGAGTGCCATGAGTTTAATGCCTCATACCCTCCCAAAAATTACACATATTTTTAGCACATTTATATTATACTAATTATTTTATCTTGTGTGTGTGTGTGTGTGTATGTGTGTGAGAGAGAGAGAGAGAGAGAGAGAGAGAGAGAGAGATCTCACATTTCCTAGTTCTTTCCACAATGAGCTTTCCAGTTCATTCTTCTTTTTTTCTGTCAGAAAATAATGATCTACAAGAATCCCCTAACTGAAAAAGACTCACTACTGCACTGAGAACAATGTCACCACATCAGGGCCTCGGAAGAATTTTGGATATTCACATCGATTTTCACTTGGAGACTTAATCAGATTAGGATATCTGCAGACAAAAGAATATGGGAATTTATCAAGTAACATCTTGGAAAGACTCAGGACTAGAGAACCTGGGTGGGTACACAGCACTGAGGCAGAAGAATGAAGAAGAGTAGGTGATGACAGAACTCCATGGGCCAAAGCTCCCAGGACAGAATTATTAAAACAAGGGGCCATCACTGAGGATCAGGCTTTGGCTGCTCCTGGAAAAGGAAGAGGAGCACTCAGATCCTCCACGATGTAACCTCTGTAATCAGGCAGGATTCTTGATTTTAAACATTTGATGTCCACTTGACATCCTACTCTGATCTGCTCCTCCTAATGACCCTTGTTATCTCTGGTGATGTCCCTTCTTGCTGTGTACTAAGTAGGGACAGAGAAGATACCAGGTCAGATAAATTCAAGAAACAATTTGAAAGCGGTAGACAAGAATCAGAAGCAATAGGTTAGGATATTTCAAAACAGTCAAGGCAAAGATGAACTGCAGCAGAGAGCCAAGGAGAGGTACAAAGAACTTTTTCCTTGAGAAGATTTGTGAATCTTCCAAGAGTTTGCCATCAGGCTCTGTTCTTAGGACAGGTGTTTTGAAAACATTTAAGAATCTAACTTTTCCAGTTTTTGCTCACCTTTAGAAATAAGAGATGTCTGTGACTTCCTCAGGAGCTTTCTTCTCTTTGCAGAACTGTGCCTGTGAGTTTTGCTGGTGAGGGACATAAGTCTCTGCCTCCTAGAATCCTGTGTGTGCCTCTCACTTTCAGGGAAAGAGAAAGAGTCCTAGATAGAACACAGGCAACCTTTTAACAATCAGTTAAATTTAAGGAACCAGTGTTCTTTTAACTTGAATTTTGTAAGCACTTTATGTTGGGAAAGAGCTTAAATTTTCTGTTCATAGGGATTTCTAGAATTTATATTCCTTCAAAAGGGAAGTGTTTCAGTCTATTCAGGCAGTTACAACAAAAAGCACCTTAGACCGAGTAATATATAAATAAAAGGAATTTAGTGCTCATAGTTCTGGAGCCTGGGAAGTTCAAGATCAATGTGCTAGCAAATTCATTGTCTAGAGAATGCTCCATTTCTTGCAGAAAGTACGTACTGACTGAATCATATCACAATAGAGCAAGGAAGTTCTCTTAAACCTCCTTTAAGACACTAGTCCCATTCCTAACAGTGGAGTCCTCTTGACCTAATTACCTCCTACAGGTCCCACTTTTTAATACTGTCACATAGGGGATTAAGTTTCAATTTATGAATTTGGAAAGCACAAACACTCAGACTACAGCCAGAAGTAAGGCGTACATTGTCAGTTCCTAAATTCTTAAAGGAATCATCAAGGCACCAAAAATAGGAGTTCCAGAAATGGAATCTAATATCTTCATGACATAGGTTACATGTGACACATATTTTTTGTTTGTTGGAATGGTAAAATCCCTTCTTTTATGGCTCATACTTCTTGAATGTATTTTCAACCAAATATACTGTTGGCTGCAATTTGCATAATTAATTACTGTTGTCAAACATAAACTTGGAATGATCTAGTTTACAGATTAAATATAGTTTTCAAGTTCAGTATATAGATTTGGGGTGTGAATACAACTGGTTGCAAGATTCCCTAAATTTCTTCTTACCAGGATTTGTGTAATGGTTTCTAAGTTCTAGGCCCTTTCCCAAGCACTTTATAAGCACAAACCCAGTTGATTTTATTCTCCTTGAGGAACATATCCCAGCTTCATGAGGTGGATGCTCTCCTTATCTCTATATGAAGCTTCATACTGTTTGGATCAATTTGATTTTCTACATTTTTTTGAAAGCTTATTTAAAAGCTAATGGGGAAAAGCAATGGATGGGAAGAGAGTCACACAAAAGAAAACATGGCCTTCTGTTAATATGGCCATTGTTCAAACTCTGGATATTATATTAGCTTGATGAATTAGCTGTTCCATATTTTTGACCACTGAAGACTTCTGTAATTTCTTTGTAACATATTCTTCGGGTTCTTTAGAACCACAACAGATTTGCCTCTGTTTTGAATTAAGCATTCTGACTTGTGTTTTCTGAATAAATTATCAATTTAAACCAAAAGGAAAAAATCAGGGAACAAATGTCCACTTTGAATTATCACAGAACAATTATTCTCCCAAGAGATAAGGCAATTTGAAACACATGGATAGAAACTACAAACGATGTCACCCTTGCCCATAATCCCCTTGCAACTGCTGGAGAGGAAGAGAATGCGGCATAAAATATCTGAACTCAACAGCTTGTTAGCTAATTTCATCGTTTTTATGAGAAGAGAGTGAAAGAAACAGAAATATTCATTCATGTAGAAGAACCCTGGAAAGCTTGACAGGTGGCTGAGGAAGAAACTCCCTTATTTACAATTAACCAGGAGCTCAGGGATTAGGGACAACTTAGATTTACAAAGCTGCATAAAAAGAGGCTCATGGAGATAAGAAAACCAATAAATGGCATTGGATTCTCCCTAAAATGACCTGAATAATCTGAAATTGTTGAATGAACACCATATGCAAAAGGGTTCGTGCAACTTTGCTGTTGGATATAGAAGAAATATTCATGTTGTATTATCTAAATCACACAGGATGGGCTTCAAGTATTATGCACTTAATAAAGTTTTTAAACTTGATAATCTAGAGACCTTCTGAAACCATCATTTCCTTTCTATGTAATTTAGGGGAAGAAGAGCAGAACACAGAGAAGGATAAGAGAAGATAAAGAACTCAGGAACATGCCTTTGTCAAATCAGTCCCATTTAATTGCTAAATCTATTCAACCATTTACTCACCAAATAGGTACTTAGAGGGCTCTGCTTATAGTAAACCTTAGATTTTCAGTAGGTGGAAAAATAGAATATAAAATAAAATGTTACTGAATAGGTAGGCCCTTATGTTTCTGAATTACATGTCAATTTCCCTGAATGGGGACAAAACATGCTAAATTTGGTTATTTCCTGTAATATCACTCAGTAATATAAACCTATTACTTACCCTCTCAGAGATAAAACAGTACTTATTATTAATCAAAGCAACCAAATAATACAGAGCTGCCTTTCAGAGAAATATTTGCTTTATTTGAATGTTTATTCATAAACATATTTCCTTCAACACTTCTGTCTTCATGAAATCTATAGAACATTGAGAGTATCTGGCTCACCATCAAATATGGACTAAATTCTGCTTATGTTTTTATGAATTTTTATTTAATTATATGTTTTGCAAACAAAACCACAGTGACTTAGATTTGGAATCAGAAACACTCTATTCTGAACTTTGCTTACCTCACTTAATAAGGATAACCTTTGTTAAACAAACAAATTAAAAACCCTTAACTGGTCTTGTACTGTTTTCTTTTATTTAATAAACAACTACAAGAGCACTGTATCTATAGAACTCTACTTTCAATGTGGAAAATGAAGAGGTGCTTTTGACCAGATTATTTAAAGCCCTGACCCTCTTCAGCCAAACTCTGCACAGACTTGCCCTCTGATTTTACTCAGGTTTCTTCTGTATAGATTTAGTTTGCATTTCCAAGCCCTTATCACATCTTGGTTTGCTTACTTTTAAATGTAATTGCTTTGTTCTGAGGTCTAGGAACCTCACATACCCACATGTCCACATATCCAACAATAATATATTTTAAAAAGAAAATTAATTTGAAAGTAAACTGAAAGGCAACTCACTTCTTTCTGTTTCAGGAAAAAAAAAAGTGATTTGAGGTCTGAATGTCCTCGTACTTTTAGTTGTTCTTTGACAGAAAAGTACAAGAGACAGTTAGAAATGCACAACCAAACCCCATAGATCATTGAGGTCATTTTAGACAAACCCTACACTGAAATACCACCTGCTGTCATCGATCCTGGAGATGCTTTGTGCCACATGAAGGAGAGAGAAAAGCTGCCCTGAATGGGGGCTCTTACCTTCAGCATCCTGAAACTCCTTCACCCTTTGATGTATTAAAATATTTAATCAAAATCAAATGCTGCTGCCCCTATTTATACAAGTGCTTTATTATCCTGTACATTATACCACAACCTGCCTGGTTCTTAATGTGACCTGAAGAGCTAGCCGGCATTTATTACAAATGCGAGGCATTGAGCTTCTGGCTGAGCAATTAATCACTGACACCAAGGAATTTCTTCTCTTCAGGTGGGGAACCCATCCAAAAACTAAGAAAAATAATCGGGCTAATTAATTCTTATCTGCAAAGAGCAATTAGATAAATGACCTTAAAAAAAAAGTCTTGTCACCCTGGTGAGACACTCACTTTCTAAATAGAACATGTCGCAGCCTCTTTTCACTGGGCAAGTGATACTGTGAAATGGAGATGACAGAATGGAATGGGAGGGAAATGATAGGGGAGCAGGTTAATTAGAATGAAGGCAGATGAGAGAGAGAGAGAGAGAGAGAGAGAGAGAGAGAGAAGATGGAGAGAGATGAGAGGGAGAGAGAGATTTGGCATGATCTTGCAACACTGCCCTCTTTGTGAACATGGGCAGGGGACAAACAGCACATTCTTATATTTCAAACATGGTGAAACTCATGAGGCTGGACAACCCTCTGCTTTTTTTTTTTTCACAACACATTGCTTTCTACCAGTGAATTGTATGTCCTGTGCTTGACTTTCCACATATAACTCTGAAGGTGGGCAGTTACAGAACACTATTCAAACCCACCAAGTATGTCTTTTTTCAAATCTCCTTTTTGACTTTGACTCTCTGGTCATTCATATGCTTGACAACAGAACCAGATAGTGGAAAAGTTTGACCTTAAAATCTGACTGCCAGGACTAAAATACTTACATGTCCAAAATGCACCATTCAAAACTATAGTTTTGGCTGTGTTTTATCTTTTTTTTTTTTTTTTTTTTTTTAACAAGAGTAATGGCACAGCATACATTTTGCTGGTGAATTAACGTCTTCATTTTTCTCTCCTTTTTCTTCTCATTTTCTCTTTCTCCTTCTCCTCCCTGTTCTTTTTAATGTAAGCCACTAGCAAAATTCCTCAGACTTTACTTGTTTTTGATAACCTTTACAATTTGAAGATAATTGGTCAAATATTTAGGATACCTCTAAATTAGGACTTGCCTGCTTTTTGTTTGTTTATAATTGGACTGAAGTTACACATTCTGGGGAGGATGACCATAAGGTAAAGTGCCATCTTGTTACATCATATAAAGCACACAGGTGATCAACATGAGCTACCAATGTTGGTATTGGCTTTAATCTTCAGACTGAGGTCATGTTTCACAAGATTTTCCTGAGATTGTAAAATCATTCCCCCCTACTTCCCATATTTCCATACTGTGCTCTGGAAGAGAGCCACTATGTGCAGCCTGAACTTAAGGGATGGTATGTTCTGCTCCATCGCTTGAGAATGGGCTATCCAGGTAACTTACTTGGAATACTTCTGCATGAGTGAATTTTTGACTCCTTATTTATTTATATTAAGTTATTTATTTATATACATATAAGGTTTCATATTTTCTCCTTTTATATTTGGATATAATGCAATATTATTATATTTATTTTGTAGTTTTTAAGTTTTTCCAACTTTGACTAGATACTTTTTTCAGTTGACTCTTGTGTCCCTTTGACAAAGTTGTATTGTTGTTTGTATTCCCTTCACGAACCTGTATTATTGTGGATTTTTTTTTAAAGAACTTCCCTTTTTTGGTATTACAAGATGCTCCTAATTCCAAAATTAAAGATAAAGCACATACTGATAGAGAGGCAACAAATACCAGGTTTACCTCTTTCAAATGAAAGAGTTGTAGGAGACAGGAAAAAGAGAAGGGAAGCACTGAGGACTGTAAGATGTGGAGGAGCCCAAGGAAGAGGCCTAAGGCAAGGCGGTGGGCTGGCCAGATTCCTGGTTTGCTCAAGTCTCTTTCCGCAAGCTGCTACAAATTTGATTTTTTATTGTTTTGTATTTTTACTCCTAAAACACAACTGCTTCAACGGTTTTGTACACATAGGAAAATTGTATGATATGGTTATGAGGAGGACACAATGTGCTGCATGTAGAAAGAGTGAAAATATACTAATTAGATTCTTAGTTCATTCAC
This sequence comes from Glaucomys volans, assembly GCA_020662805.1. Lineage (NCBI taxonomy): Eukaryota > Metazoa > Chordata > Mammalia > Rodentia > Sciuridae > Glaucomys > Glaucomys volans. The sequence goes on from JAJEJO010052634.1 coordinate 18,365, forward strand.
TCACTGGTTGTGTGATCTATGGTAAGTTTAGCCTCTTTGGGACTCAGCTGATTCAAAATAGGCATACGTGCAGGTAGATAGAAAGAAGGATGTATGGAGAAGTAGGAATATAGATGGATGATAGACAGATAGATGAATGGAGACAGAGAGTAGGATTCCTGTGAACGGCTAATGAGTTAGCATATTAAGTGCAAGATATTAAGAATAAGCATGGAGTAGGTGGGTATTAAGTCTGTCAGCTCCTCCTGCAAATCTAGTGATCTGGTGCACTGACCTGTTCATTTAAGTATCTGTTTCACCAATTTGGGGAGCTGCTAACATCAAAGAATTAAGCGTGCATGTGAATTATGCTGAAGGCAATGTTACTAAATCTACTTAACTAGCCCCAAAGTAGCAGACTTGCCTGTTTTGTAAAAGCAATTTTTATTTCAGGCAAAGTAAACATTTAGTGAAAACTAATTTCTCCTTGTATAAATATTTTACATTTCATAATCCTTATGAGATGAAGCACAGGGGGAAAAGATAAAAAGGAAAGAGATATACTTCAAAAAATATTTCAAGGTTTATTTCAGATGAAAGACAAGATAAAAGGTTAACTTAAGGTTCCTTCAGACACCATCACAATATGAATACCTAGGGAAAGAGGAAATCCCCTAAAGGGTACAATTTATACATTAGCTCAAAATACTAAACAAACTAAATTAGGCCTCTGCAATGGTTAAGGTAAGTCTTTATCTAGCTTACACTATCACTGTAATGCATAGTAAGAGGGTGGCAATAGAGGCAATTCATTTCCATTACAGTGAGTTGCTAACAGAGGACTACCTCTGCAGGACTCCAATCAGAGGATTATAAAACTAAGGCTGCTATTCAGTAGGTGGGAAGTGTACCTGCAAATGAGCCTCTTATTAAACTGCAATTCTGCTCCATAAAACTCCACTGGAAAATAGTACATGTTGACAGCCAAACATAGGACATAGTTAGCGTTAACCCCAGGTCTCTCAATCCCCATTAGAGACAAGTTTTTCTTCAACGGAGTTACTGCAAATGTATTATGTGCACTCTATTGTTTAGCAAAGAAAAATAAAATGTGTCTCTCCGAATGCTTCTCAAATGCATACTGGATATTGAAACTTCAAATCCAGAAAATTTATTTTGTGAACTTATGAAAGTAGCTGAGATATCAGGAGAGAAGGCAGTTGATGACAATTAGGATGGCAATGACTTATTTCTTGTTTTACTAGTGTATTAGTCCATTATCTGTTAGTACAACAAAATACTCAGGTTGAGTAACTTGATAAGGAAAAAAGGGAAGAAAAGAGGTTCACTGACCACACAGTTCAGGAGGTTCAAGGGCATGGTATAGGGATCAGCTTGGCACTGGTGAGGACCTCTTGGTAGATGGCTTCTCAGTGTCAGGAGCATGTGTAATAGGGAGAGATCATTTAACCAGACAGAAAGTCAAAGAGCTGCCTGAAAGTGGTCAGGCTTGTTCTTTTATGACAACCCTCTCATAGTTACTAACTCAGGGGCCCTGAAAGCAACCTTAGTGATTCTGAGGGCATAGTCCCAACAAGAACTGATGACCTCCCAGGACATCCTGCCTCTTAGAGGTTCCATCACCTTTCAAATATTGCCACACCGGAGACCAAGTCTCTGACACATGAACCCTTGGAGAACACACACATATCATATGAAAACCATAGCAGGCAGGTACTATACTAGGCCATTACAAATATTAGATCAGTTATGTATTCTGCCTTTAAATATATTTGCCATTAGAATTATGTAGCTTTAAAAAGAACTAATTAGAATAATTATGGCTTCCTTTCCTATTCAATTTTAGGGATTCACAGAAAATTGAAATAAAACCATGTTGGAGAGATTTCTAGTAATATTGTAGACAGTTAAATCACTAGATTTTTAAAATTATAATATCATGTGTGATATTTTTATATAATATATAAAATCCTGTTTTGTTAAATATAACAAAGATGAATATATGAAACAGGAAATATTACACACACATATATGTATTCAATATTCATTCCATCCCCTTAAATGATTTTATAAACTGAAAAGTAAACAAGTAACACTCAGAAGCTAAATACTAAACAACATTCAAGGAACTAAATTATTGTCTGGCTCTTCAGCTTTGAAAGCACATGCAAGGGGACTCATTGGGACTGGGAAACAAGAAACGCATTCTAGACTCTGACCAAGGAGAAAGGGTCAAAGATGCCCACATACAAAAATGTAACTGTACTTCACTTTTAGGATAAATAAGGAAGAAAATTTCATGTAAGTTCTCCACATTCCTGAGTTAGGAAAATTACTTGTCAAATCTTAGCACTGACCTATATACTGGCTCATTTGTGAGCTTAAAGCCTGAATTCATGACACCTAAGTGATTTGAGACATCTCAAACTAAAAATCTTTTAAAATGTATTTCTGACTATAATCCTTTCTTTAGGCACCTTACAGGAACAAAGCCAAACCAAATCAAATGAAACCAAAGCAAACAAACAAAAATCTAAAACAAAAATCAGTAAAACCTCTCCCTAGGACTTTATCATCAAACCAGAACTAGTAAGATTCCCACTGATAAAGTTCCAAGAATATGAGTTCTCAGTCAAGAAGAACACAAACACACACACACACACACACACACACACACACACACACACAGAGGAATAAAAGGGGCCAGGAGCAAAAGAGTAAAATTAAACTACAAAATCTTCTGGTTTTGGAATTATCAGCCACACACCACAAAAAACCTTTGTACAATATGTTTAAAGAATAAAAGACCAAAAATATAATAAAAACAGAAAAATAAAGTGATCATGAATGTTTGAAAAGCAATCCAATATTATTTCTAAAAATAAAAAATAATTAGAATTTAATGTATTAAATATACACTGATTAGGATATAAGCCAAAGTTAAAGAGAGAATTACTCTTAATAACAGAAAAGACAGAGTCTAATATCAGACAAAACACAACTAAAGAGAGAATTAATAGAAGAGAAAAATGAAGAAAGCATCCAGAATGGTGAAGAGAGCAATAAGGAGGGAGAAATGCAAAAGAGAGATTTGGGTAGATGGAAAATTTAGTAAAAGGATCCAATAAATGTACAATTTTAATGTCATAAAGAAAGGAGGGAAGCCAGGCACAATGAGGCATACCTATAATTTCAGTTACTGAGGAAGCTGAGGCAGGAGGATCATAAGTTTATGCCAGACTGGGCAATTTAGTGAGACCCCTGTCTCAAAATAAGATAAAATAAGATAAAATAAAATAAAATAAAGGGAGGGGCTGATGATGTAGATCAGTAATAGAGTCCTTGCCTAGTCTGTGCAAGGCTCTGGGTTTAACACAGAGTACCAACCCCTCCCACCACACACACACACACACACACACACACACACACAAGAACAAAGGAAAGAAAAAAAAAAGGGGAAAGAAAGGAAGGAGAGAAATACTTAGGGATGGGAGAGAGGTACTGTCATCCAAAACAAGTCCTATGATTTTCTAGAACTGGTTAGATATACCAATTTATAAATTCAGGAAACGCTAAGGTAAGATGAATAATAAAGTCTAAGTTTAGACCTATCATGCTAAAACTGCCAAACATGAAAAATAAAGTCAAAATCTTTAAGGCATTTATGGAGATTATTTTGAAAAGAGTCAAAATGGATCTGTTAAATAACTTCTTAACAGGCCCAAAACGGATGATGGAAGAAGAAGTAAAATATATTGATAAATTCACAAATTGATAAGTATGTACATGAATACTTCTAAGATAATTAATGAAGAATAGACATGTGTATAACTTAACTGGGAGAGAAAAAGAGCAAGTCTGCCAAACCAGCATCACATGGATGATGCAAAGGTGTGCTGCTGGCCTGAGCTGCACCTGAGCCCACATGCATGAACCATGCTTGGGGCTGACTAAGAGTGCCTGAGTGTCTGAACACATAGAAACCAATCTATGGGAAACAATTAAGTGGCCCTGTATAGCCAGAAACCCTTGGTCTTTCATACAAGAACAAAAATCTCTGAGCCTGTGATGTGTAGGGTTTTACTGATTGCTAAAATGCCCTTGAGACATTTTTCCTATTGTCCAGGTATGAAGTACTTGGCTTCTTTTTAATGGTGTGAATCTCTTTAGCAATAGTACTCTCCTTGGCTTCAATTTCAAACATGCTCATTTTAGGCCAAACCAAGGTTTTTATCTTTTTGCTCTGATTTTTGCTCCAAATTCTCACTGTAAATCTCACAAACAGCAGCCAGTAATACCCATGGCATTGCCTGAACCCTGTGCTGCCTCAAAATATCCTCTTCCAGATTAATTAGTCCATCACCTTTAAATTCAACCTCCCACTGTCACAGAGTACAGAAAAAATGTAGGCAAGTTCTTTGCTAGAATATAACATGAATGGCCTCTAACTCAATTCCCAATAGAGTCCTCATTTCCATCTGAAACCTCATGAGTGATATTAAAAACCTGACTAATATGACATCATGAAAATTTTCACCTGTTTTCTTCTAAGAGTTTATAGTTCTAATTCTTAAAATTAAGTCTTTATTTCTGACTATTTGGGTTTATGGATGTCCATTGCTCTAGAAACATTTTTGAAAAGACTATTATTTCCCTACTAAACTGCTTTATTACAGTTGTCAGAGAATTACCTTAACTACAATGATCAATGTTACAATGGCACAGTACTGATTAAATCAATAAATTTACAGAATAAAAAATTCAATTTCACACTTGTATGCACAAATATATATAAATATAAATTTATATATATACATATATAATACACACACATATGATGAATAGGAAATGAACAAGAGATATGTCATGGCAAATTAGTGACTTCTCCATAAATACTACTAAAATAACTGGTAATTCAAATAAAATAAAATAGATTGCTACCTCACATCATGACAATCAATTATAGTTTGCCTTTAAGTGAAGAACAAAACTATTCAAGTATTAAAAGAAAAAAAAAACAGGAAAATTTTTGTTTCCAGACTAAAATAAAATTTCTCAAACATTGCTCAAAATGTACATACATAGGTTCATTACAATATATCATACAATGAAAGGACAAGCCGAAAATAATACACACACACACACACACACATTCAAATTAACAGTTTGTAAAATATAAACAGCTGAGTAGATAAATAAAATTTTACATAACAGGTACTTTTGAATGGCCAATACACACATGAAATAATGTTCAACCTCATGGATAAGTGAGTCAATGCAAATTATAATCATAATAAGATCATTTTCACATTGCATTAGCAAGAATTTAAAACCAAGCTTTACTTAGAACTTACATGTAACTAGAACCAAGTAAAAAGTCTTTGTTTCAGTGTTCATTGATACATTTCTATAGAAACAAACCTCAACTCAAATTAAATTTGTGTATTTAATAATTCTTCTTTCCTCTTCTAGGAATATATCCCAGAAAAGTTTTATGTATGTGTAATAAGCTGAAAATAGCACAGATATCTATTAAAAAAAAGAATGGATAAATAGTTGTACAATGAAGTACTATAACAGGGACAACAAATGAGTTACACATCCACATCCATGGAAAATTACGGAACAATCTAAAATGATAACTTTGGGCAAATTAAAACAACAACAACAAATTGCACATATGATTCACCTTAGATAAGAAGTTCAAAAACACCAAAGAAAACTATCTTGTTAAGGTCACACACACACACACACACACACACATGAAAAACACTAAATGGCAAAGCAATGGCAAAGTTCACAAGTCAGAACAGGAATCATCTCTGAGGATATTGAGAAAGGGTACAATTGAATGAGATATGCAAGGGACTCTAAAATAGTAGCAATAATCGAATTCTCTACCCCTTGATTTGAATTGTGCATATTATTATTCCTTATATCATGCACTATTTTTCAATTTTTTCCAACATTTAATAAAGATGAGGTTTTTTTATGTATATTTGAGAGAGAGAGAGAGAGAGAGAGAAATTAGAGAACAATATTTGTCCCAATTCTTAGCTTCAAAAACTAGGTCTTTTAGATTCATGGGATTAAGTCAAAATGGATCTTGCATAAGGAGTCCATGATATAATTGCTGCAAAATCACATGATATGTTATGCTACATAATTCAGGAAGTTACAAAAATTTATCTCCCAGACCTTTGATTTTAGATAACTTCAAAGCAAAGTTGAAAGAATAAAAAAAGAACGTTTATCTGCCACATACAAAAAATTCGTTGTATTTCTTTCTCTTTCTCTCTCTCTCTTCTCATCACTTCGGGTTTTTAAAAAATTCATCATGTTATGATTTATTAGTCTTTAAATTGACTGGTGATCTCCTTTAAGCTGGATTTGGTGTGATTTGGGTCTGAACCCTTTAGAACTTCCTTGTTTCCTTACACAAGGTAATGTCCTAGGTTCACTGTGTCTCCTATAACAAGTGGAATTAATACTGACTTCTACATTTTCACTGAATGCAAGCATACCTTTGATGCTAGAGCCGGTTTTTGCTATTTTATTATTTTTTAAAATTGTCTTCTGATTCAGTGACTATCAAGCGTCAATGGATATTTCAAGAATGGCTTTTGTCCATTAAGCAATGCAGTGCGACCCTGTCTCTAAATAAAATATAAAACATAGGGCTGGGGATGTGGCTTAGAGTTGTTCAATCCCTGGTACAAAAAAAGAAAAAGAAAAAAAAAAAAAACTTTTGTAAAGAGAAATCTGCTTACAAACAAAAGCTGTTTGTTTTAACTGTTTTGAATGAAAAATTGACTCTTTAAGGTACCTAAATATGTGAACTATCTCTTCTCCTCCTTCGTCCTCCCACTGAGTCTCCTAAGTATAGATGTTCAATTAATATTAGACAAGTGGCATTAAATCCCGCACGGCTCTGCGTGGTGCCCGCGTGCATGCGCACCCACGTGGCCTGAATTGAAATAACCTGGAATGAGGGTGGGTGGAGGTCTGTAAGTTAACAGAAACCACATTTCATCTTTATCTCTTCACTTAAAAGCTGATTGGCCTCTGTTTTTCAAGGTTATCACCCTTGTCTGAGATCTGAAGGGGCCTGAAATACTTCTCAAAAATGCCGTTGTTGACTTTCAAAGAAGGCTCTTCCCCCTGGCTCCGCTCCCGCTCCCCGCCCCCGGCAGAAACGGGTAGGCTTTTGAGTGACTTATGCTTCAGTGGCTGAAATGATTGAGGCTGACTCAAACCCTACAGGCAGGCCTCACAGCCACACGCTCGGCCTAACTTATGTAAACATCGTCCGATGACAGCATTCTCCTACCCCATCTGCAGCTGCAAGGGAATCCATTATTTTTCCCATCCCGGGGGAAGAGAAAGGTCTCCGGCATCATTACTCCTAGGCAAATGTAACTGACTCTACCGCATACCCTAATTTGCTTGCCATAATTATAGGTCGCTCACCCGCTTTGTTATTTTCAACTCCCACCCCCCTTCTTTTTTTTGTTCTTATCAATAATAAATGGAGCCCGTGAATCACTCCGCTGTAATATTTGGATATTATGAAAATGCTAATAATAACAAGGTAGCGTCAGCAACACCCTGGTTTTATCAGCTGGTCAGATGCTCTATTAGGCAGCCAGTGAGCAGTTCAAGCAAATTGGTTATGTTAATGTCCTGCAGTACTTGGAAAAGATGAGGAGTTGGCAATTAATTTTTTTTTCCCCCCAAGCTGCAGGCCGACAGGCAAATTTATATTCCTCCCTCTCCGTGGGATCAAGCTCAGAGAAGGTGAGGTAGGAAAGTGAGCTTCAAGCAGCTTTCCAGGATCTAATTGAATGGCGCTAAATAAAGCCTGGAGAAAAGGGGGAAGAGGGGAAAGAGCTGCGCCCAACAATGGGCGAGCGCTGCTCTTCCCCATTCATTCCACTGACAGGGCTTTTGCAACTTAAACCTGTTTTATTAATTATGTTTGACATTTCCTTAATTAGTTTCATTTACATCCCATCAGCCCCAACCAGACGATTGCTCCATACATCATTTTAGTAGAGGAGCGTGATGCCTACAGAATTATAACAACAACAGACAATTTTATATAACTTACGGGAAATTAGTGGACAGTCCTTTCCATTTTATATGGCTTGGTAGGAAGGGGTGGTGGTGGCGGTGGGGGAGGGAGAAAATCGGTAGCTTCGTTTTCTGAATCTTGAAGATCTACCAATACATTTGTAAAATTAAAGTCATGCAAATTGTATTTATTCATATATTCAAGCTTATTATCCAGCTCTAGGTTTTAACAAATCTTCAAAATTACTGTTAAACAAAACTGATACAATCCTGAATAAATGAAGTAGGGCCATAAACATAGCAAAAAGTGCCTTAATCCTTGCAACCTAATGTCCCCTGCTCTCAAGGGTCAAGTGTACTACTCGCTCCTTACCTAGGAACTCAGCCAGCATGCAGATAGAAGAACCTTGGGGCTTGCCAAGCCTTTATGTATGTGGTTAACCAAAATCAATGAATGAATAAATCAAGAGCCCTAGGTCCAGATCTAATCTGTCCAAATTCACTTTGTGACTATGAGTCATCAAAGCAAACCCTCTGGCTTTGCTTTGGGAGTAGGCAATGATATAATATACCAGAGAGGCATTTAAAAGCAGGAGGTACTGTGCTCATATAAGATACTATTTTGGTTGGCATTACTGTCATTCAGGTCTTAGATCTGTGATAGAGGTTCTTTGCAGGACTCCTGATGCTTGTAATTGTGAATCTGTGCTTTAAGAGTCTAACTTTAAACTTTAGACCTTTGGAACACAGTCCTAAACCCTTACCTATGGGTTGGTCCTGCCTGAGGTCCCAATTCCAAGACAATGGTCTTATCCCTCATGTGGACAAATGGCACCTTCCCACTATCCATTGTCGTTGTTGAATTTCTTGGTTTTAGCTCTTATGTGTCTTCCTGATCTTCATTCCTGTGGCTACCTTCATGGAGCTTGACGATATGGAACCAACCAACCTCCCTCTTTGCCCAGCTTCCTTTCATGTGATGGCTTCTTACAACCCAGGTACAAGAGTGAAATTTCCCTAAAATTTATATTCAGAATCAATATGAAGTGAGTGACCTTTGCCAGGTTGTATTTTTTCAAACAACTAAGTATCATAGGACTTGGTTATTAATTAACACATCCAGTCACACAAAACCATGGTCAATCGTGTCTTTCTGATTATTAGTTCAGTTTGCAATGCTTTCATTCCTGAAAGTTCTCAATTTTTATTGAAATTATAATTTAGGGTTATGACAGCTATTGGTTTTGCAGTGTTTTATTGAGCAATAGCCAATCAAGATAAATGCACAAGGCTGTTCTTCATTGTTTCAGGTTGTGCTTCAGAGGCAGGAATTGGCGTTGCTTCTAAGTAATGAGCACAAAATGTACTACAATTAATTGGCAACTTTTACATAGGTTAATCCATAACACTTTAATGAGCACCAATGAACCAGCATTATCACATAATTCATTATTGAATATATTAGAGTTTACATTAATGACTCTTGTATTTTTCCAATCACCAAACATTTGTCTTTCTGGGTCCAGTTTTTAAAAATTATATTCTATTGCCTGGCATGGTGGCGCATGCTGTAATGCCAGCAGTTGGGAGGCTGAAATGAGAGGATCACGAGTTCAAAACCAGCCTCAGCAACTTAGCGAGGCCCTAAGCAACTCAGTGAGACCCTGTTTCTAAATAAAATGCAAAATAGGGCTGGGGATGTGGCTCAGTGGTCAAGTGCCCCTGGTTTCAATCCCCAGTACCAAAAAAAAAAAAAAAAAAAAGAAGAAGAAAGAAAGAAAAATTATATTCTATCTTAGAAAAATTCATGATTCTTTTCTGTCCTAAAACTATCTGTGGTATGAAGTTGTCCTTCAAAGTTTCTGTCTTAAGAAATTTCCTCTCTAGATTTCTGCCATTAGTAACATCCATTTTTTTATTTTTACTGTAAGAAGAAGGGAATAAAAATAAAACTGCAAATTCATCTCACAAGATCTCCTAATTCTGCTCTATTTTCAATTTTTTTTTTCACTACTGGATTCCTTAAATGAGATATAGATACCTGCTCCTTTCTCTAACTTGCAAATACCCTTAAATTCTACCATTGACATAAAATTTCTGAAACTCTTCCCTTCTCTTCTAATTAACATCTACAATTCCTGTTTGAAACCCTAGATATTTTTGTGTGTGTATATATGACTTACATGGGAAACTAGCCCTTCCTTCTTGAAATTCTACATTTTCCTCTCTCTCTCTCTCTCTCTGTAACAAAACTAAAAATCTCAAAAAGGATTTGGTAGAAGGAGAATAAAATTCTACTCCTTCAAGAGTTTGAACTGGAGTTGGTTGCAGTGGCCCATGCCTATAATCCTAGGAGCTCAGGAGGCTGAGGCAGGAGGATGATGAGTTCCAGCCTCAGCAAAAGTGAGGCCCTAAGCAACTCAGAGAAACCCTGTCTCTAAATAAAATACAAAATAGGGCTGGGGATGTGGCTCAGTGGCTAGTGCCCCTGAGTTCAGTCCCTGGTACTCCACCACCAAAATAAAAGTTTAAACCGGGAGAAGAAAATGAATGTGTAAACATGAAAGCTAATGCATGGGTATTGAAGGAAGTGTTCCAATGAGCATATATTGTCTTTTCTTCTAAACCAGCTGGCATTTCAACAGCCCCGTTCCTATGGCAAAGTCAATGTTCTCCAAGTCACATGGTCACTAGTCTTGTTTCTAACTCCTCTCTTATGTAATACATTTCTAATTGTTGGTTATTTTTTTCTAATGTGGTTTTAACTAGATGTTCTTCAACTTTTCTCCATCTAATGACATCATTTCTTGAAAACTAACATGGATCAGAAATTCATCTGAAATACTGCTGCTCTTGTCTACGGTCCCTTCTTCTTTCTTTAAACTTACATCTTGTTCATATCCTATTTTATACATGTGGCTCTATGTCCAAAATTTTGAATGATTTTACTGTTGACTAAAAATCCACACAACTTAACCTCGGATTCATAGTCCTTTCCCAAATGATTCCACTTCCCCTTTCACATACCTTGTCATCCACTCTGAATCACGATGTTCATTGCTTAGAACTATACCTTGGGGTTGCTCAGCTCTTGCTTTGGTTGACACTATTTTTTTTCCACTTGCTGTGTTTTCCACATAAATCTTCCACCAATGCAGACCCCTTGCTTGGAGTTCAATTCAGTTTCCTACAATTGCACTCCTCACCCAGCTCACTCACAGGGTGTCCCTCTTTGAAAATCTCACTACTTCCCATCTCCACACTTCACTTTCACTTCTACCCTCATCTTGGACAGTTCTTATACAGAGTAATCATAAATTCTTATGCTTTTATATATTGATTCTTTCCATAGCACACATGTGGCATTTATTAAATACTGGGGAAGATCAGGACAGGATGCTCTGCTTGTAACCCAATACAAATTAACTGCGATAAGTATAGTTATGTTCATACAATTGCATTTAGTGAGTAATAACTAAAGTTGATAGTGTGTTTTCTAAGTGCCAAACACTGTACTAACTTCTCTACATGCATTTATTTTAGATTAGCAAAGCATAGAGTAAGCATCTTTATGTATATTTTGTAGAAAATTGTAGGGCTAGAGAGAAGATACAAACTTCCAAGTTCACAAAACTAAGTACCTGAACTGGTATTTGAATTTGGATCTCTCTGACTATAAAATAATGTTTTTTCTACCACACTGTGGATTATTAATCATATTAAAACCCTACACCAATCACATTAACCTTGTCAATACTCAGATTAGTGCAGATTGGGAATGAGATCAAGTGCTGCTTGTGATTTTGACTTATCTCAAGAGATAGCAATAGCTAGTATTGAATATTTGCAGCATGCTAGTCCCTTATCCTAGAGCTTTACTTGTGATTGCCTTAAAAATTTCAATCACATCTACCACACTAAATGGGTACTGTGATTCCTATTTCACAAAATAAGAAATCAAATCATGAAGAGTTTTGGTTCTTGGTCCAGGTCATAAATCAAGGGATGGCAAAGTCCTAATCTGACTAATGAAAGATGGCTCCAGAGATCTCACCAGGGGCACCAGTTCCTTCCCCTTGGTAGAAAGAAAAATACACTCAAACCTCTGTGACGAGGCCTTAGACAACAACTGGAATGCTTTGTACACATTTTAAAGTTCATGCGTCATGACATCCCTAAGTGGTGAGGGGTAGTTCATGCTAAATCTACACACATGTCATCGCTGCCATTGACAGCATTGCTGTCTTTGTGTAACACAGAGTAAAGTCAGAAGGGCAGACTATTCAGTCACTGCTCAAGCCAATGTTCATATGAAGAAAAGGTTAAA
>JAJEJO010052634.1:30774-85561 GCA_020662805.1 Glaucomys volans
GAAGGAAGGAAGGAAGGAAGGAAGGAAGGAAGGAAGGAAGGAAGGAAGGAAAAGGTGGTGATAGATCCCACTGGTAGAACACTTGCCTAACATATTCAAGGCTGTAGTTTCAATGCTTAGTATTAGAAAACAAAGAGACAAACACAAAATCAAAAAAAACAAGAAAGAAAGAGAGAGATGGAGGGAGGGAGGATTCTTCCTGTCTGTGAAATGTTAACTCTTGGACTGGTCCTCGTCTATGATGCTCCTACAGTTTGTCACTACCATTGCCGTCTTCTTGATCCCTGTGTCCTGAGCATTCCAAATACCAGGTCTTAGGGGTCACTTTCTGTTCTGCTGATTCTATTTCAGTAATTCTGTTTTACATTTGTATTTAGAGAAAGTACTTTTGAAAAAGCTTATTGCATCTAGGGAGGTAGGACAGAGGCCAATTAGGAGACCACATGGAATGTGAAAAATACAACTAAGGTCATGATCCCAGGACCATTAAGGCCTCTTTATAGAGGTCATGGCAATAAACTTAAATAGTCTGTTTCTCTACTAGATAATTATGTGCTGCCTTCTTACATTCCTCCTGAGTTCTTAGTGATGTAAGTTCATTAAACAAAGTCCTAAGTTATAACTATCTCTATTCTGTACTTGAAAATGGCCTTATTTTGGTATGTGAATGAATCTGATATCAATCTTCTGATGCTTCAGAAATATGGAAGAAAATAGCACTGTAAATTAAACCACAATCTTTGTGGTTACATTCACCTAAGGCTACCGATGAAACTGTTCCCCTCAAATCTGCAGAAAAAGTCCATGATCATTTTAGTCTGGGTCAATACAAATTTTCATTTTTACCCCAATATTATTTAAGGAACTTGAAGGGTTTTATTTGGTGAACACTGATCAGGTCTTAATAGTGTTCTGGTGATAAAGACAGAGAAGATATTTGGTATCAAAGAGTTTGCAGGTTACTGGAGAAATCAGGTAATATAAGAAAGAAGAGCATCAGAAAAGAAAGTGGTTTCATGAGAGTAACAGGTTGGGGAGAGAGGTGGGCTGAGGAGCATCAGTCGGGGGGTTAGGGAGGGTAGGGTAGTTGCAAAGGATCAAGATCTATCAAAGTGAGGGTTGAGAGGGGACGTTCAAGCAGAAGGACTTGTGCAGAGCCTTGTAACAGAAAAGAGTGTTAAAGGAAAAGAAGTCAGAGTAGCTGGACCAGAGTGAGCAAGAGGAGAAGCATTACTGGACATCAGAGATGGACCACTGGCCGTTACCTAAGCTCAGTTATAAGCTGCAGAGAATATGTCTGTTTTATTTCTAAACAATTAAATGTATCAACATCAAATAGGTATGAATAATTAGACAATTATTTCAATGATAATGCAAGTTTAATGTAATTTTAATTTTGTTTTGTTTAGGTTTCACATCTTATAAATATGTGGAGGGAAAGGACTTGGTTGAAATGCTTATTAAAAATGGTTTTCCAGGGAATTTTTTCTCTCTTTCTTTCTCAAATCATTGTCAACTACATCCCCCAGTAGTTCACAAAGAAATTAGAATGAGAAGAATTTGGAAACATTCCAGATATGAGATTGATAAATTGAACCAAAGGATTCTTTTTGTTTTTATTTTATTTTACTTTGGTTTTTGCTATACCCAAGAAGTCACTCTGCAATTACTAGGAAGAAGCTCAGATGTTCAATGTTTTCTTGGAATCTATGGCAACCCTGGGTATTGGGCATGTGAGTTCACACTCTATCTATCTATCTATCTATCTATCTATCTATCTATCTATCATCTATCTCTTTTTAAGCCAGGTCCCAGGGATCACTGATGGCCAATACCACCTGAGATTCTCAAAATTAAGAGTCATTCACTAATTCAGGATTCAACTGAAATCTGAAAGAGACAACACAAGCATCCAAGGCAATTAGCTGCCTGTCCCATTTTCTATAAAACACTGAGCTCGTTTACAAGGGCTGTAAGAGATCTGAAATATCATCAAATGGTGAAAAATCAAAATATTTTGCTGTCATATGCTGTCACATACTGTCAGAAAGCCTAGCGCTATGACCACAGTCAAGTTGAATCCGATTAAAAGATCAGCAAACAAGGCAGGTTTAGGGGTATTTGACCTCATCAGTGCTGTGCCTGGAAGTACCTGTCAGCGTTTCGGTTGTCCTATGCCGTGACACCATTGCTTATGCAGCTTGCCAATGGATATGCCTGATGACATCCTGCAGAGGAAACAACAGATTGATGTGTTCAGTTTTCTATTTTCAAATACTGTTCAGTGCTGCGAAGATGGAGCTTAAATTTAATTCCAATTACCAGTTCCACAAACAATGAATTATTCAAGATAAACTGCCCAGTTTTACTGAAGCATGTGTGTAATATGCATATGTTTGCTCCTATCTATACATATGTGAACTGAGATGGAGAAATTAACTTATCCTCACTTTATTAGAATCCCAGAGTGCTATGTATCTCAAAGAGACTGATCAATATTTGCAGAACTGGGGCTGCATAACTCACACAAACTCTCACGGATTCAAAAGATCTATTTTAAAAAGTTAAAACTATAAATAAATGAAATAAGAAAATTGGAAATATATCAAATAACAACTTTTATCTTGTAGTCAAGGCAAAGAAGCTCTGCACAAGATACCTGTGTGAGAGTCCGTTTGTGTACTCAGGAATGGGTGAAGGAAGTAGAATGATAGACTATTTTTTCTTAAATTTTCATTTTGGCAGTGCTAGGGATTGAGTCCAAGACCTTCTGCATATTAGGCCAGTGCTCTACCACTGAGCTACATTCCCAGCCTGATCTTTTTTTCCTTTAAACCACTCTGATATTGCAGCAGAATAATTACTAACGTTACAGTGTTGCCCTCTCACAAAGTAGGTGAAATTAATATTTGAGCCAGTTTTAAGAAGAGGTAATGTCTCCTTTTTCATTGTGATTCATGTGGAGAGAATATACACTTCACTTTCAGTGACTCTGCTCTGAGAATTTTCATATATTTGCCTTAGGCAAAACTGAATTTTTTTTTCTCCTTGTTTAAAATTTTCATATTTCACAGAAAAAGAAGAAAATCTTGCCTAGCTAGAGCATGACAGTTTTCCCATCTGTGAGAAGCTGCTCTGGAATCACTGATATAAATGTAAAAATGTTTCCCTTTTTAAAAGACCTCAAATTTTAAAGTGATCTTTTTTTCTCCTGAATTATAAAAATATATAGAGAAAGTTGGACAGATGATTACAATTGGATGAATTCGCAGAACCAACACATTTTCAGAGCCAACCAACATAGTGGTGAACAATCACAGTCCCTTTCATGCCAACTTCCAGTGTCAGCCTACCTTCTATGATTATGAGCTAGTCCTACTGTGTTGAACTCTCTATCCATGGAATCCAGCTGTATGTCTTGGTTTTTGACATTTTTCACTAAACATTATCTTTGGGTAATTTATTTCTACTATTCTTTTTAGCTTTCTCATTGCTATATAGTATTCCATCTTTCAGTTTCATTTACCACAGTTATTTATGTGATCTATAGATGCATTTTTGGATTGGTTGGTGTGATATTAATTGAAATCACCATTGTTACAATCCTTCCTTTTTTTATAAGAATATCCATTTGATTTTGCACTATTTATTAGAAAAGTCTTCCCACTATAAGTATACTCTAATATCAATTTGGCAAAAATGAAGTCAGCATATCTGTATTCATCTCTCTGTAGTTTTGTTTCGGTTGATCAATTTTCCCTGCTTGTGAAAATGCTTTATGTGAAAATCAAAATTTATTATATTATGATAGCTTATAGTGTAACTCTACCAAATTTATTATTTAAATGCTATTGTTGCTCATTTTAATTTTTGTATTACCACATATATTTGTGAAAAAAATCAGTAATTTCAAAAATAATATTTTGTGATTTTATTTGGCATGACATTGAATCTATCAATCAATTTAGAAAGATGATATCTTTATACTATGGAGATTTCCACGTATTAGCTTGATATATCATTCCATTTTTGAACTTTTACATTTCTTTCAATACTCTAATACTTTTAGAAGCCTCACACATCTTTCCTTGCATCTATTTCTGAGAGTTTTTATGCTATTATTACAAATAATATTAGTTTAAAAACTTTATTTTCTGTGTATTTCGGTACTATATAGAAATGGAATTAATTTTTGCTTTTGACTCCATACCTAGTAACATTGCTAAATTGGATCATTAGTTTTATTTTTTGTGGGTGTTGTGGGTTTTCTATGTTCATACCCTATTTCTATGTTCATAACTATAGTTTTTATTATTATAAATAGTTAGAACTTTTTCCTTCACTTATTGCATTTACTAATACCTCCAGAATAATGATGAATAAAAATATTGTAGCAGGAATCCTTGTTATAATCTTAGAGTTTCAGAAAAATAGCTTTCAATATTTTACTCTTAAGTTTGAAATTTTCTGTAAACTTTATGGATTTTCATTTTCAAATTTACAAGTTCTTTGAAACCTAATGGAATTTTTGAATCAGGAATGGGTATTAAATTTATCCAACATAATATGTTCATATTTTCCTCTTGTGTCACTGTTGGCAATTACTTTGATTCCACAGTTAAAACAGCCGTGATTTCTAGATGAAAAATCAACGTGGAGTGATCATCATTTCTTAAATATGTGGATGGAGTCAGCTTGGCAATATGTCATTTAGAATTTCATTTTTTAAGAAGGTTAATTCATCTGTAATTTTTCTTTCTTGTAAGTCCTTTGTCATATTTTGGTTCTGAAATTATGCTAGTCTAACAAAAAAAATTGATAAATGATCTCTTTTCTTCAGAAATTTATGTCATTTTGTGAAATTTGTTATATAAATCTCAAGTGTTTAAAAGAATTCACTAGGGAGATCATCTGAGCTTTGATTTGTGGGAGAAGGTTCTGATTGCAATTAAAATTGTTCTTAATTACAATTTAAAATAGATAGCAGATGTAAGGATTATTCAGTTCCTCAATGTCTTCAATTTCTGTTGTGTTAAATTAAGGGGGCTGTGTTTTCTATTAACTTGTGTATTTCTATTTAAAAATTAATTAGCATAAAGTTGGATGTAGTTTTTTGGTTATCTTGATTCTCTAGGATCTGTAGTGTTTTCTACTTTTCTCTTTGTGCAGTCTCTCTTTAGTTCTTAACAAATTTTTCTAGTAATTTATCAGTCTTTTCAAATAACCAATATTGGACTTTGTGACACTTCTGAGTTTCACCTCTTATCTTTCATTTTCTTTTTCTCTTTTACTTATTTTGGCACACAATATTTTAGAATACATATTTAAATTTTGATCATCATTTAATTAAATTTGTTTTTAATATTGTTAAATCCTTGATTTTTAGCCTTAATTCTTTTCTGGAATGTGCACACACACCACAGGTGATAGCCTTAGAGTTTACAGTTCATCTCTTCTAGTCAGAGGAAGTAGGAAATTAGACACTTCAATCAAATCAGAGACTGAGCTGGGTTGTTACTGAGTCAGGATTTCTTAAGATTTCTACCTTTAACTATCCTCTGTTCCTAGGGCTTGATCCTCTGAAATCTAGCAATCTCTTACTTTTTGTATTTGTAGCTTAATGTCTTTCATCAACTTAGAAAAAAGTATTGGCAATGATTTATTTAGATATCACTTTCTGCTTATTGGTGTATCTTCTTTGAAACCTCAATTACAGGTAGGTTATAACATTTTTCTATGCCTTATTAGTCTCTGCCATTTATGTACTTCCCTCTATTTTCCATATATGCTCCATGCCTCAGTTTCAATTAATGTGAAGAGTGATTCCTTTTCAACTGTGTTCAGTCTGCTCTTAAATCTATTGAATTCTGATGTTAAAAAAATCTGCACTTTTTCAGGTCTAGAATTTTCTCCTCCTCCTCCTCCTCCTCCTCCTCTTCCTCCTCCTCCTCCTCTTCTTCTTCTTCTTCTTCTTCTTCTTCTTCTTCTTCTTCTCTTTTTCTTCTCTTTTTCCTTGTGGTGATTGAGATTGAATCCAGGTAATTGCACATGCTGGACAAGTATTCTATCACTGAAACACACGCCAGTCCTCCATTTATTGTTTAAATAGATTCTAATTCTCAGGAAAAAATTGCTCATAGTGTTATCTAATTTAGTGGGCATAATGACTTCAGTTTTTTAAAAGTCTGTACTCATATATCCAATATCTTGTTCATCTGTTTCTCTTACTATTGTTAGATTTGATTTTTGACCCTATTTCTTGGTATGTTCAATCAATATTTATTGAATTCCATATGTTCATGGAAGAATCTGTGGATGCAGTTTTCTTCCTCTGTACTGAGGATATATCCTATTTTGTGTCAGATAGATTCTGAATTAATAGTTATTTTAATTCTGGTAAGAGATGAAACTATTTGGGGTGAAGACTCTAGAATTTTAAAGGTTCATTATATTTATGGTTCATCCCTACTTCTTGGACATAGTTCTCAGGTATCTTCATTGAGTGTCTGAACTTAATTTGGGGGGCCTTCTTTTCCTTGGTGGGTGCTGGACTTCAATCTTTACCCTTCCAGCAATGTGAAGGTTCCTTTCAGTTTTTCAGAGACCTTTTTTTTCCTGGCTTCTTAACATATTAATGTGTACAATTTTTCAATTAGTGAATTCTTCATAGGAAAACTTACACAGATATTAAACATATTTCTCTATTCCTCCCTTTCTCTGGGCTTGTAGAATTTAAGTCCTGGCCATCTTTGCAAACCTGGACTTGATTTTTCCAACCCCATAAGACCGTTGCAAGTTTTGCAGCTTTGTTTTGTTTTGTTTTGTTTTGTTTTGTTTTGTTTTGTTTTGTTTTGTTTTCAGCAGTGGCCCACTGCCTGGATCCCAGTTTTTTGTTTGTTTGTTTTTTGTTTTCCTATTTATTTATACATCAACAAATATCCAGAGGGATGAGTGGAATTCACAATAACATTGAGTCACGATAGTGAGTTTTACAAACTCACTAAAATCTTGGCCCCATAAGTGAAAACTTCCTTGAAAATGCTCTGATTTCTTGAAGTAGAATATTTTTTTGAAATTTTATATAGACAAAAGAACTGTTCTTAACGGGACCAATAGTTTTCCTTCAAGCTACTCTGTCATAGCTGAAGGCAGGAACTCTTAAGTATTTTAAATTAAGAAATATTTTGTTCAATTAACTTTCTCCCCATCAAGAAAATTTGTGTACCATAATGCCCAAGGAAAAAACATCTGATGGGACATACGATAACAGTGAGAAGAAAAAGGGCAATAGTAGGAATTGAATTTTGCACATTTGAAAAATATTATAGACTATCATAAGCAAATGCATATGATTATTTTAAGTTCTGATGTTTTTCACATACCTGATAAATTTGTACACTTTTTACATGCACCAAGTTAATCCCAAAATCAAAAAGTAAATTTATTTTTTACAGAAAGGAGATGTTGCCTTTGGGTTTCGGAGATCTCTCATTATATACAATGTCATGACATGCTGACTTATAGAACATCTGATGGACTGTCATTTGTGACAGAATGACTTCAATTAAATTGATAACAAGATGACATGTTCATGTAGTTGGTATCCTACTCAGTCTGGCCATATTTTTCTCACAGCAATGGTGACTTTAAGGATCATGTTGTTGGTTATTTGGTGAAAATTTATATCCTATTTATTTTCAGAGTCAAAGCAAACATTCCTAAGAAGTGTTTCCAAATGTTATCTTGGGATGCTCTTCTTTGAAGAGGATTTTTCCTGCAACCTCAACCCCATGAATATGATTCCCTAACAGTTTGCATCCTCCAAATACACACACACACACACACACACTAAACTCCTCCTTTTCTCTCTTTTTCTTCTTGTTTTCCCCTTCCCAAATGTTCAGTTCAGATGAAAGAATGACCAAACTTCTGGTAAGAAAAAGACATTACTTCTCATTATTGGCTAGGAGACAAAATCTCATTTTATTTCTATTTATAAATCATTGCTGATTAAGCCTACACCACACTGACATTTTTCTAATCTTGAAGTTCATCAGCAGCTTCTTGCCTGGCTCTTAAAAGCATCTGCAGATGTCGCACCTTGTGACCATTCTTTCCCTACACACATTATCTCAGACCATCTTCCCTAGATGTAAGGCTTGAGGTAGGGATTTGGATATACGTGTTTGATAAATGGGAAGTTCTTCACACAAAACAAACAAACAAAAAAACAAAAAGCCATGAGAGAATGAAGCATAATGAGAAAAGCCAAAGGACAAAGCAAGACATAGTCTCAGGTAAAGTTTAGTCTTGGTATGATCCTCATGCTGCAGAGTGATTCCACTAAGGCAAGTAGGTTGGGCTTGTGGCCTGTTATCATTCAGCCTTGTCTGTGGAGTACCAGGGATGGTTGTGTAACTTCCCTATAATCTGCTCATAGAAATCTGGTGGAGAGGGTGAAACTGCAGTCCTTGGGAAACAACATAGTGGTTAGCCGGGCACCCAAACAGGGTCTAACCAGTTGATCTCCTAAAAATGCTTGTTAATTGTGTCACTTGTCTGCTTAAAGTCTTTCCTATTTAGAAAAAAATCCATAAACTCCTTCCCACTCTTCCTGCCATTTACCCCTTTAGGCTACCTTTTGCATCATTCTTGCCTTCATTCATCCCATTAGTAAAAAACCCTCATTGAGAATGTACTCTGTGCAGTGCACATTTCTAGACATGGGGAATACAGCTGGGAGAGATGTCATGGCCTTACAGCCAGCTGCTTCTCTCACCTTTGGGTCACCTCACTCATGCACAATCGCTTCTATTTCCTGCCTAAAACATGAGTGTTATATTTAGATAAGTATACCCCAAAGATCCATGTGACAAAGGCTTTGTTTCCAGGGAGGCACTATTAAGAGGTGATGGAGCCTAGTGGGAGATCCATAGACTATTGGGGTCATGCCTTTGAAAGTCATTGTGGGATCCTTCCTCTTCCTCTCCTTTGTTTTCTAGCCAGGAGTTGAGCATATTTCTCCACCATGCATTCCCTGTCATCACCATGGGCATGCCCACCAGAGGCAAAAAGTAAATTAAATTGTCTAATTTTGGACTGGAATTGCCAAAACTCTGACCCAAAGTTAACCTTTCCTCCTTGTACTTTATCTCAAGTGTTTTGTTATAGTGACACAGAGCTGACTAACGTAGCTCTATGATATCATGTATTTTGACTCATTTCACTACGATAATATCCAGTTCCTGAGAACTTTCTGTGTGCCCAAGAAAATAAGAAGCTAAGTGAAGGAATTTTGTCTCAAATATTTTGAGGGGCTATGAACTTTCGATTAGCCTTAATCTTGGAGTAAGTATAGACATCAATGGTACAGCTTCTCTCTCTACCTGCTTATCAGTGCTGAAACATTGCATACACAACTAACTTTAGGTACCAATTTTGATTAACGGAATTCACCTTCTTGAGTTGGGTTATCCACATTGTAGTCTCCAGTAACAAAGGTCCAGAAATAGTTTTTAAATATGCTGTGATATATATCCCAAGTAGAGGAAGTGATGTATAAGCAATTATACCTTATTCAGTATAATTGCTATTTGTTCAAATTTAAAAATAAGGAGTTTTCTAACCTGGGTGAGCAAAATGTTACAATAAAGACACTACCTGTCCTGAGTTCTCAATCCTATCCCAAGGAATGAACACAGAGCTGGTGGTCGAGGGCCGTTTATGCCCCTTCACTATAAGGAATCATGCAGCCAACATGGGAGATCATGCAGCCGTCATAGCAGGATGGCTGCTAATGTATTGGAGCTCATGTGTCAAGCTACTAGGATGTGGGACTTGTAGATACTTCCATGGCACAATGCTGAGGGGAATGGAAATTCATATGGCAGAAAGAGACTGGGAAGCGAGGGATGGTTTCATCATTTCCCACTGCCTCCCTTCACCCCCAAGGCAACTTCTTTGGGAGATAATTTCCTTGATATGTGTGTGAACATACCTTTGAGGATGAAATGCTGCTGAAAGTACAGCCCATGCTCAATATCCTGGGGGCTTCCAGAGGAAGGAAGCTGGGGTGGGGGAATCAAGGAAAGAGAGAGGGGGGAAAACCCTGCTGAGTTTAATCTGAACGGTGTATCCATCACCCAAAATGATACAAATCAGCCATTACTGGATCATGCAGAAGCAACTCTCCTACCTGAGATCCCTTCTTTGCTTTCTAAACCTCTTTTCAGCTCAGCCTAATGAATTGTCAGAACTGTCAGACAGCTCTAAGGAATGACAAATGTCTATGATTTGCTGCTGCTGCTGCTATTTTGCTAGAAACACCTGATGTATGTAGTCTTGCATTCTTCAGTTTCGAATTAGAGACTTGGAAAACAAAATCAACCTTGATAAATATAGCAATTTCTCCTCCATTCTGTAAGTTGAACTGAATGGATGTTTTTAAAGATAAAGAACTTTCTTTTGTTCTTATAATATGTACATGACATAGGGTAAATCTCAAACAAAGAGCTAAATATCTCAGTGATGGGGGTGTGTTTATGTGAGGGAGTAATCGCCAATTTGTGAATTAGTTTTCTATTTACATTACTATAGTCGAGATTAATATGTTCCTTTTAAGTAAGTTGTGCTACCTTGATTAATGCCATTAGGGACCATGAAGAATCAAAAACCTTGTATTTCCATAGTAGTCATTCAGGATCAGCTAACACTCCATAGGACCATTGGTGATATTATTTATAATTAAAGTAATAGGAGTAATTTTGAAAGATTATTTAATGCTTTAAGAAACTAAAGAAATACCTTTATTAATAAATAAGTTACTCTAGTGATCTGAAAATCATTCTAGATATTGCATATTTAACACAAAAATAAAGCTGAGGCTTTGGTTCTATATTTTTCAAAAACAATCTTCAAATAATGAGAGAATTTAGTGTAAATTTGAATAAGTTGGAATAAACAAAATATTTGACTCACAGAGATAATTCTCTAGATTTTCCACTGCATTTTTATGCATATGTACATGTTCTGATTACGTAGTTTTAAAACTGACATTTTAAAATAGCTTTCTTTATTAGAATCTCAGCATTTCTTTTTCCTATGCAATGATTTCATATTAGCTCTACTAGGTAGAAAGGTGTATGATGCTTTTAGATATCACTATATCCCCAAATAAATATCACTTTTAGCCTATCAATCATACTAGTGTCAAACCTTTCTCAGTTACAAATTTATGATTTTATCTAATAAAATCCTTTCTAGTCCTTCCTGTAATTATCTCAGTAAGAACTGTGCCAATTCTCCAAGTGGATGCTCCTATTTGTACTCCTCTCTTTTTGGGCAACTTCAAAAAGAACTTTCACTGATCCTACATTTAATAATGTTAAAGAGGCGTAGTCCAGGGTGGGGCAGTTATATTTTGAAAAAAGTTATAAGTAGGAATATCTAAATAGGAATATCTTCGTTCAATTTTCTTTTTCTTTTGTTCTTTTTCTTTCTGTTTTTATTTATTTATTTATTTTTTGCATACTGGAGATTGACCCTGGGCCTCGCACATGCCAGGTAAATGCTCTACCACTAAGCAACGTCCGCACTCTCTTCTTTCAATTTTTATGTCTTTATGCAATGGATGACTGACTCTCCGAGGCCTCACAAGTCAGTGAGATGACGCATGTCCCCGCAGTACAAAATATAAGCCTGATCCCTTGATACATAATCTATTAGTTTGTATTACTGAGTATTCAATGAATCATGGGAAATGGGGGGGGAGAGTGCCCCAAGAAAACAGAGCATAGGTTTTATTGTCTTGTTTCTGTTTTGGTGGGGTATGTGATTGAACCTGGGGATGCTTACTCACTGAGCCACATCCCAAGCCCTTTTTAGGTTTTCATTTTGAGGCAGGGTCTCACTAACTTGCTTAGAGCCTCACTAAGTTTCTGAGGCTGGCTTTGAACTTGAGATCCTCCTATCTTAGCTGCTAGAACCACTGGGATTACAGGGGTACACCACTGTATTTGGCCAGAGCACAGGTTTTGTATTAAGAAATTTTGGGGGTCTCTTGTCTTCACCGTGGAGTTTTGGTCAGGTCCTTCATCTGTGAAATAAAAATTCAGAGCCTTCATTGTTATTGCCAAGAGTAAAAATAATATATATTATACCAACATATTACAGGTCCTTGGCAGACTGTGAATATGGATGAATAAACATTTATGTTTTGGCCACATATACTAATGACAACAAACTCTCCCAGTTGAAGACTATATTTTGGGATCTTCAAATAATCTAACATCTCATTTCAATTCCAGTTTCTAAAGAAGCCATTCAGAGTTGCACGTTGGAGCCCATTTCCTAGATGAAAACTTTTGCACTTGAAAGTAATAGAAGATCCTCCCTCTCCTGCCCCAAAGAGGCTCTGCAGCCCTGAGTCATGAGGGAAAGAGAGGAACTGTTTTTCTCCACAGAATAATGTGAAAGGATGAGGTAGAAAAGGATGAAAAAAATAAACACCCAGAGAAAAAGAAAGTCATTATGATACTACTTGATAACTGTGTAAAATGTATGCTTTCAAGAATTACTTAGACACTGTGAAGGACTTCGTGTTTGTGAAATGCTTTATAATGGCCAACCAGAGAGTTTTCCCCCAAACCCCTTTGAAATATGCTGGCATGATGATCTCCATCTCACAAGAGAGGAGGATGCATTACAAGGACATTAAATGATCTTTTCAGGGAAAAATGCTTTTGAGCTTGCCCAGAGGCATCTTAGGGAATACTGAGCACCCTGTTTAGTTGTGGACAGTAAGTTAAGTGCTGGAGTGGGGAGTGTCAGTGGTGATGATTTTTAAGTCAATGACAGGACTTTTGGAAACTGAATGGCTAGCTGAGTATCTGATTTTTTGCTTCTCTTCCTACGGGGATTCTGGGCTGAGTCTGCCTGTTAGTTGGGGAGGACCAATGAGCTCAAGGTCAGGCAAATTCTGAAACTGGGAGTAGGTGTGTTCTTATCTCAGCTACAGATCAACACAAGGGCCTGTTTACAAAGGTGAAGGGAAGAGAACCGGGAGCCACTCCTTTATCACCATGACTGAACAAACATGTCAAATAAATTTATTTCTTTGTATTATTTCACAGATAACAGGAAGCTTGATTTCTGAATTCATGGTATTTTAAACCTAATTTTTAGGCTAATCGTAGTGATCTTCCTATTTTCTGTAAAATTTATAACTATTCATTCAAAATATGAAAAAAACATAGTGAAATTAACCTTTTATTTCAGTTCCATTTTTTCTCTAACCTCTTCCTAACCTCACTACACCGTTCCGTCATCTCCTTAGGTTGGTGATTAAAATAATGGGTAACTGAGCTGCAAAGGGGGAGAAAATTGTGGTTGGAATTAAAGAAATCCAGTTTTGAAAAATCAGCTTTCATCTCTGCTACAGTTAGAGTAGAATAACAAAGTTCAAAATTTTGGCAATAAATTTGGAAGTACAGAACAAGAAAGAATTGAATTGATTTGTTTTTCTGGGGTGCAGGATATTAGGCAGGTCATGTTTTAGATGCTGAAACAGGTCCAGACCACTTCATAATACAACTGTATTAGATGGGAATAAGGAAGACATATCTGAAGACCAACAGAATGAGGGTGGGACTCAGGGAGATGGGATTCCCTTGGGGGTGGGCAAAAGGTGTAGATAAAATAAGAACCAAACTGAAATCAAACTCTTTGAAAAAGAAAAAATTCTCAAGATTGTATCATTTTTTTTCACATTTTGTTTCATTTTTGCCCCCTTTGACTTCTAGAAAATCTCAGACATATAAGATGAAGAAATGACAAGACGTCTCCCAGCATTATTTCCAGACTAGAAAAAGTAACACCCAGTGCCACTAAAGATGCCACCTAAGCCCTAAGCCCTATATTTAATTGCATATGGATATGATCATATATCCCCCCAGCCACACACACAAGATGAATTCATGCAAATTCCAGCAAACAAGAGGTTAAGGGCATTGAATCATCACCCACATTCAGTCATCCTATTCAAACGACCATCCTCCCATCTTCTGGGCTTCAATCATCAATATACACAAACTTTGGCAGATAAAATACTCCAGCACCTTCCTCTCCTATCTATGGTGCCAGAGCCTTTGGTTTATGAGACCATCCTAAAGCAATCAGTGTCAGATGGCTGGTGAATGGGCACTGCCCCTGATCTACAGCCTTGGAGCATCCAGCCATCACACCTGGCCAGTGCCTAGCTGTCCCCCACTTCATCATCACGGGGTGCAGGGAGGGTGATTGAACAACATAGCTTCAGAAGCACCGGCTCTGCCCAGGCAGCGCCTGCCCCATTTCCTAGTGATTATGCTGCACCGTGAAACCTCATGGGATGCAATTTCCTCTTTGTAACCAGTACCTACTGCACAAGAACCACAGGTGTGGGCCACGTAGAGCTGTAGGGGGCATATTTGACTCACCGGCTCTCTGCCTGTCTGCCCACCCTCAAGGAAACACTTTTTTTGATGCTTTCAAAGGCACAGTCCTATGTGGCCTGGCAATCATTCTATTTTACAGCCTATTTATAGTAGCTGCCACTCAGTGTGCTTCTAACTTAAAACCAGAAGTTCGAGATGAAATAAAAAAGGCAGCTTCCAGAGACAACTTTGGGCCCCAATTCTCCTCAGCCCTAAATATGAAAACAATGCTAAAATAATCATAGCCACAAGTACCAATGTGCCTAAGGGACTTCATGTATCATTTCTCCACAAGAACCATTTAGAAATGAGGAAATTGAGGTAGGAAAAGAGTGTCTGGTTGGGGTGAGGGCTCTTTATCCCCCTGGAAGGGACAGCAGAGGAATGTAGAATCAGAGGACACTCCTCTGTGTCTCAGGCCTTGACCTGCCAGTGTCTCACAGAGATGGAAAGGAAGACCTTCATGCAGCCTTTTAACATTATTGCTGAACTTGGTAAAACAACAGCATGTTGGTGAGGAGGTGCTCTGGAATTTCAAGTCAAATAACCCTACCCTTAAGGAGTTTTCTGGGTTTTGAAAAGATGCATTGGAATAGCACAGTCTATTTTTAAATCAACAAAACAAAGGCTGTACATCTTCTTCTTTTTGGTCATCATCATAAACATTGAAGTCATGGCCTCCTTCCATAGCGACTCTTACAGGTAAACTGGAAGGCAACACTGACACAGGAGGCGGGATTAATCACCATCTGTGTGCCTTGGTCCATAATCACCTAGTTTCCCTGGGCTTATGTGATGTCAATTGCAAAAAGGAAAAATGTTCACAAGGTTGTTGTCAAGTTGTACGTGGGTGAACATAATCTCTACAGACAGCTTAACTGTCTTACCCACATGAATAAAGGAGGCTGAGGAGGACAGGGATGTGATGACAAGAAAAAGTGTCTCAGAGCACACTTTTTATGTCATCATAAGATCATTGATTTCTTTCTTTTCTTGGTTCAAGCATTAAACTTTTTATGTTAAGTTGAATTGTGAATTGTGTCCTCACTTCCCCCCCCCATTCATATGCTCACTACCTCAAACTGTGACACCATCTGGTGATAGGATCTTTCCAGAGGTAATCAAGTTAAGATGAGGTCATTAAAGTAGGCCTTAATCAAATATGACTCATGTTCTTTTAAGAAAGGATTAGAATCCAGAGACATGCCTAGAGAGAGGATGATGTGAAGACCCCTCATCTAGAAGCCAAGGAGAGGGTCCTCAACACTTTTCCTTCACACCACTTAAGTTACCCACCCTATCAATCATACATAGATTCAGACTTTTGGATTCCAGAACTGTGAGACAATACATTTCTGTTGTTCAAGCCACCCAATTTGTGCTAGTTTGTTGTAGCATCTCTTAACAAGTTAATATACATTCATCATTTGTCAAAATTCAATTGTGGCTAGGTGCAGTGACACATGCCTGTAATTCCAGAGACTCAGGAGGCTGAGGCAGGAGGATTACAAGTTTGAGACCAGCCTGAGCAACTTACTGAGATCCCAAACAATTTAGTGAGACCCTGTCGCAAAATAAAAAATAAAAAGTGCTGGGGATGTGTAGTTCAGTAGTAAAGCACTCATGGGTTCAATCCTTAGTACAAAAAAAAAAAAAAAACTATTGTGTACCTTGAAGAAAAATGGCATTTAATCTTTCCAAAAACATTATATGTTTTTCACTAGACACATGGAGAAACTGAAAGGTATCAGTTAAATAGCTTGCTCGAATCTCCAGTATCTGGCTGGGAGGGAGCCTCAGACTTGATTCACTTGAAAGTCTGTGTGGAGCTGTAGGTGGCATGGAAAGCAATATTGTAAAATATATATCTATATTCTTAGGGTTTGGTAATGTCCACATGCCTGTGTTCGTTTGTGAGGGTTTTGTGTGTGAGTGAGTGAGTGAGTGTCCAGGCACATGGACATGTTTGCCAGGACCTCCTGAATCCATTGGAGTTGTAGCTCATAAGCAATGGAAATTCACAGACCTGTAACATCTATAAAGCTGAGGAAAGTGTTGGGAGAATAGATTGGAAGACATGAAGAAAAAAGAATGATTACTAGTGAGTGACATCTGTTTCCCCAAAGGCATTTAGACCACTTGCAAAACCCTAGATGTACCTCAGGAGCAAGGAGGAGACTCGGAATTGCTGCACGGTAATCACTGGCTTCCGTTATTACATTAGCTGAGAGATAATAGCTGAGTCCTCCAGGATTGAACCATAAGAAACCCCTTAAGTGGCCTGAAACTCACGCTATATCATCACTCGCTATTGTCATAGAAATAATCATGCAGATTCGGCAGAGGAGGAACGTGTCTGGTGGAACAGAGTTCATGCATGACATATGATGTATCTGTTCAAAGGGACAGATACATCTTTCTTACTGCCGCCACGTAGCAGCTCTCATCCACCGTCCCTCCCGTCCAAATCACCTCAAATAAATGTGAGTACTGCAGTGCTCACAGTAATTCCTTCATTTTTAAACACATAATGGAAATGTATAACTAGTCCTCATAAAAATTTATATCTCAATCCGTCCCTTTAATTTATAACAGGCCCTCTAGGCGGTTATTATTCAAACATTAATAAAATGCCTATGGATCACCAAAAGCAAGCGTCTCCGAGTTCACTTCCCTTCATATTTGTACATATATAAAACTAGATTAGCGTTAATGCCACTTCTGGTTCTAACAACAATTATGCCTTTAATAAGAGAGGCCCGTGTGATGTATTATCTTAATCATGTTCAGAATCTGGGCTCCCATCATGAAACCAAAGTTGAATTTTTCATGCCCTTTGCAACAATTGTTACTCTTAATGCTCTATAAGTTTGGATTCAGCAGTTTATGCAAATGCTCCTTTTCTATAAATTTTAGATTTATCTCCATTTGTCATTGTATGATGCATTCTAATATAAGGTGATTGTGGGTTTTTTCCCCTAAAATATGATTAAAACCCATTTTAATTATTTATACTTGGCAAGGAAATAAAAGTAGATGGGGTTGTCTCTACTGAGGGGTTAATTATGTGACTTTTAAAATGTTAATAAATTTAGCAATGTCCAAATCTCTCCTTAATTTTTAAAAATAGTTGTCTTGACAAAGACTTCATTGAACCAAGCAAAGATTATAAGCATGCAGCTGAAACCCTGGATTTGGAGTCGTCCGTGGAAGGGTAGTTTTCACTCTCCTGATTCTGCAGATCAGTTCTTGTTCTTATGTTTTCCCAGTAGCTTTAGAACCTTATAGCATGTGTTCTCCTGAATTAAAGAATAAATAAATAGTGGACCTGCTTTCTTCTCTAAACTTGAGTGATGCATTTCAAACTCAGCTGGATGTTTTCTACAATGACTTTGTGCAAGGCAGGGTCACCCCATAGAGTAACTTGCCCATGGCATGGAAGTCTTGTTTTAACATCTTCTGTCTTTAATTAATATTTTTTTGATATTCAGGTAAGTCTTAGTCAGTACTTAACATTAAGTGGTCTAGACAGATCACTTTTCACACCATGAGAAATCCAAGGCTTCTATATAACATGTGTTCATAAGAAAAGTTTCTTTTCCTAATAAGTTAAATTTCTCCTCATTCATCTGTCTTCTCGGTCATTTAAAATACCAATGGGAGAAACAGATAAAAGGTTTCCAGTGGACCAGGAAAAATCTTTAATAAGGCTCTTGACTTCAATATATTAACCAATTTCCCACAGATTTTATCATGACTATTGATTTTTCACCTCTGTGATCCCCTTTCAATAGATTCACGGCAACAAAGCTAAAATCGCGGGTTGATTCCGGTTAAATGTTAGTCGTTACTGCTAATGAGATCCTGTACCTTTAAAACGCCAACTCTGCTTCAGTCCCTTTATATCCTGCAAGTCTAACGGTCTTTTCACTAATTGGTTCTGTGTAAATGAAACAAGCTGAAAAACACTGTGGCACCGATAAATATTAATAAGTTATTGTTTGTTTTCTTTACCTTGCTTATGAATTCATACAAAGACAGTGCTAAGACATTAACTCCAGTCTATTAATTGCCACCTGATAATTGCCACCTGATACTTTTCTCCTGGATAATTAGGTACCCATTAGTTCTAATCAAGTAGTTACTTAATTATTGCAGTAATTAGTCTAATGGACTAGCAAATTGAAGCTTTATCACTTTTGGATACTTAATGTTCCTGACAGAGTACTTCACAAGTGTCAGGGTTCCGGATTCAGCAACCTGTCATTGGAAGAACCCCCTCCTCCACTTCAGCCCGCCCTGTTAGAGCCACATCCACCTTCCAGATATTGCTGCAGAGCTTTCCAGAAGGCACCCTAAACCCGAATCCCTCCCACCTGAGCCTCTCCTGGAAAAACTCAGTGACACATTGCTCAGTCCTCTGATGGGTGACTGTACACCAAATGGCTCAAACTTCCTGACAATGTGGGATGCATTTTATGTGGATGGTCTCTGTGCAGATAAAATATGAAGATGAAGGGAAGTTCTTATTTAGGGCTCAAATTAATAATAGTCTTTCACATCTTTCCCATTGAACAAGAAAAGGATGCACGAAAGGTAGAGATCCTTTGTTCATTGCAATGGGTTTACATAGGAGCTGAAATTAGCAATAAATACAACTAAAATCCAGATGACCAATTGAAAGAGGGTCTGGGAAGTGTCAAAAATATTATTCAGGATAACGTCATCAAT
The DNA here is from genome assembly GCA_020662805.1 of Glaucomys volans. NCBI lineage: Eukaryota > Metazoa > Chordata > Mammalia > Rodentia > Sciuridae > Glaucomys > Glaucomys volans. The sequence goes on from JAJEJO010052634.1 coordinate 49,977, forward strand.
TTCTTTGTTAAGGAATTTCCACAGACACTACATTTACTGCATATCTTTTCTGTAAAACATACTCTCCATTTTCAAAGCTGATTATTTCTTATCTTGTCTTCTAGACAGTCACTTTCGGTCCCATTTTGGGTGTCCTTTTCCTTCCCTGGTCAATCCTTCCTAGTATTTTGCTATGGCTTACTCTCCCATGATGTATATTGTGGTGGACACCCAGGGCTGTGTCCTGGGTTTTATTTACTTAGCTATTTGTTTATTGAAATATATGTTCTCTCATTATGCGATCACCAGTTCTGACACAGCTTATAAACCACACCCTGTCATTTTTGTGGTTAAAATCTTTCAATGTCTTCCATGACTCTGAGAACATGCCCCAGACTCCTCACCTGTGAGTTCTTGTCTGGTTTGGACTCTGCTTCCTCTCTGGTCTTCTCTGCCTTGCATTCTTCCTCACCTGGGGTGTGTCAGCCACTTACTTGGTCCCCTTCCTAGTTTTTGATCATACTGAATCATAATTTGCCTGAGGGCCTTTTGAGTTGGTGTTTTCTCCATTTAGAAAGCATTTTCGTGCACTTATCAAGCCTGGGTTTTCCGTTATTGTTGTTTTGTTTTGGATTTTGGTTTTGGTCTCTCCTTAGGTATCAATTCAAATAAACAATCCTTGGATATCTCATTTCCCAATCCACATTCCCATGGGAATGTGGATTGGGATGGAATTACCAATCCCATGACTCAATTTACTTCCTTTCTAGTTCTCAACAGCAACAGCCATTGTTCTCACTAGATTTATAAGAAAGAACTTGCCTGTCTCTTTTGCCACCATCATCCCTGGTGGCCAGAGCACAACCAGCACAGAGCAGGTGCCTAAGACATACTCCTTAGGTTCCTCAGTAAATGAATGAACTGAAAAGTTATTCTTTTGTTCTAATCTTTTAATTAAGGATATAAGATGCTTTGGAAATCCTGCTTGGTGTGAATATGTAATGTTCTATTCTGGTGAGAGGATGAAACTTAAATTTTGTTTATTTCCACCCAATCAACCCTGTGATTCCTGCTGAGACATCATCAATATGGAGAACACAATGATGGACAAAAAGACAATTAAAAGTGTGGAATCACACGGACCTGGGTTCACCACCAGCTTTCCCATGAGGTGAACGTGGGCTTTGGTTTCCTCATTTATAAAGTGGAAATAATAATAATACCTAAATGAGCGAGGCCATGTGAGAATTCTTTGAGGTAATGGATATGAAAGTCTTCAGTGTATGGCTCCTAGGAAATACGCCCTGAAGATAATCATCACACTGAAAATATTAATTTGTATTCCAGGAGCTCACACTATTTTCAACAAATTCTTCTTTCAAGACTGTGCTGGTGGTTGTGGTGGTGACCTCAGTGACTGGGGACTCACCCAGTCACTTCTCTGCATCTGCATCAGGACCCACCTTCATTGTAGATGTGCCTGACATTTGCTTCTGGAAGTTTCTAGCTGCTTGATCTTCACTGGGATCTCCCTGGGGAATTTTTGAAACATATATATGTATATATTATATAAATATTATAAATATGAATATTCAAATGAAGTGATAAATTTTTTATAGAGGTTTGTCTTAATTTTTGACATCCCTTTGTGTGAAAAATGCACAAAAGTTGTAGTTATTTAAAGAAAGCAGATTGTTAGCTGCATCTTTTTCTTTTTCCTTTCTTTCTCTCCTTCTTTTCTTCCATTCTCCCTCCTTCCCTTTTTCTTCCCTCCCTACCTGCCTTCCTCCCTCCCTCCTTCCTTCCCTCCCTCCCTTCTTTCCTTCCTTCTTCCCTTCTTTCCTTCCTTCCTTCCTTCCTTCCTTCCTTCCTTCCTTCCTTCCTTCTCTACTTCCTCCTTTTCTCTGCCCAGTTGCTTAATTGTTAGCCAAAGGAATAAAGTGCTAGGAAGAAAGAAGTAATGCCCCCTACAGGCTCCAGAAGAAAGGAGGAGGCCTGGGAATGTTAATCTCTGTGGAGATCTCCAAGTGTGATCCCATGAAAGGTGCTGCAAGCCCTGGCAGCATGCTAAAACTGGACTTTATCTCTCACATTGATTTGATTCCCATTCTTTTAGTTCTCAAGTCAGATTTGTATCTGAATTGATCAACGAGACTTTGACAAGTGTCATCTGCCATATATATTGCAATTCATGACATTTAAGGGCCTATCGACCTAGAAATTCAACTCTCATGTGGGAATCAAGATACCAATTTTATTTAAAAATGGTGCAATTGACAAATGCTCATATTCACTCAAATATGTAGCAGAAGGCAAGAGATTAAGTGTTCTGAAATCCATTTAATGATGCTATTTAGTTTTACTGCTTCTTTTTGCTTTCACTAAATAAGAATGTTTATTTAATGTCAAATGCATATTGGATACTATCACTAATCTTTAATTATTGTTGTGAAAGTGTTTCAATTTTAGATATCATAAGGAATTAGATAACAAATAAATAAAAAATGTGATATACATTATTGCAAAAATATATTATACATCTTATATGTATAATAAAAATATGCTAGACACTATTACTTGAATGCAAAAATATATTCTGAATACTAATACATTTGCCAAGGTATGATAAGAATTTTACAAAGTGTTGACTCATGCTTGAGGTCTGCCAAATGGTCCTATAGTGGTTAATCCTCATCCTTTTGTACTGGAGCCCATAATGAATGACAAGTCTTGATCATAGGGGGTATTTATTGTCTTTGGCTGGCAAATAGCAAAAACTTGTACAAGAACGTAGTACTAGTCTCATTGTTATGCTCCAACCAACAGAATTAACTGGACCTATAACATAGGGACTTATAACCAATCTTGGGTTTTGAGTCGGTATGGTATGGGAAAGGTCATGGCCTTTAGAGCTTCATTCTGTCACTTACAAACTATGATATCATATGAGATATTTAGCTGCTGTGAAGCACAGTTATGTCCTCCTCAAAATGTTTTTCTCATGAAATTCTTGTAAGGTTAACAAATAAATGTGCAGCTAAAAAGACACCAGTAATCATGAAGTCCTCTGCAAATGTTAGATATTTTGTGCAGGGGGAAAGTCAAGTACCCTTATCTAGTAATCAAAAAGAACTTTCTATGATCTTAATTTCTTATCCATGCTGTCAGAGACCAAAGTTGGCTCATTTAGTATGGGAAAATGTATGCCTCTTTCCCCCCTGCATTTAGTAATATAATTATGGTAATTGAAATCAGCTATCACAGAAATTGTTAACAAATCAACAAATCAGGGTTTCCCACCCCTGCAACCTCCAAGAGCCTGTTGTTAGACATTGACCAGCACACCTCTGACTACATATTTTCCTCACCTTCAAACCCTTCCAACCTCCCATGGCCAAGGAGGCCACAGATTTAAAAAATGTTGGGTTTCTGTATCCTGGACAGGTGGGAGGTTCATTACTCAGCCCTTAGCCTATCACATACTAAGTGCACAATAAAATGTTGAATGAATGAGTGAGTGAATGATTCACTTTAAGAAGGCAGTGGAAACATACCACACTGTGAATGCTGACAATAATCTCAGAACTCAAATCATCCAATTAACTACTCTGAGTTTAGGTTTCTGCATCTGTAGAATGGGAAATATAATACGCACTTGATATAGGATTGATGTGAAGATTAATTAAGGTGACAGGAATGACACATATTGGACAGTCAATAAATGTGAGGTGTCTTCCACTCCATCCAGAGGCTAATGGGTAATTCTGTTCTTTCTCCTATTTATTCTTCTGCTTGATTACACCCCCTGCTACCTCCCACTGTGTTATATACATATTTATGTTTACACACAAACACATATGTTTAGCAACTAGATGCATAACTATCATTTCACACCAGGATGCCAAGCTCAGCCAATACATTTGGATGCTAACACCTGCGATGGAGGCAGAAAGAATGACTTCCATAAACCAACGTTTAATTTTTGAAATTGGAGTGGGTGATTCAGAAGGGTAATTCACGAATTTCTAATTGTTTTTCTTTTCAAGCTGTAAGCTGATGGGGATCTTTTATTCATGTTGCCTACCTGTTAGAGCAGCTGTAATGTCCAAGTGAGATGATGTATAAAACATTCCACACATGCTAATTATTGCTACTATGAGAATACTAAAATAACATCATTGAATCCTACAACCTTACTGCTGGTAGGAAGCTGAAATTATCACTTAACCCAACCCCTTTAGTCCACTGGTCAGCAATTTTAGGCATAAATAAAGTGACTTTTCTTAGGTTACCTAATCCAATTAATGACAGAAATTAATCTAAGTTCTATTGACTCTAAGTCCAGGCCCTTGTTTGGTCTAGCACACACCCATATCCTCAGTTAGAAAACAGTTAACATGGACACTTTTGGGAAGAAAGAGGGATGTGAATCACATGCAGGATAATTAAAAAATAAAAATAAAGGTGCCAACATGTATGGAGAAAGCATGCATACGTTTGGAGTCAAATTAGTTCACTTCTATCAGATCAATTTAAAAGCACAATATGTCTCCATGAAAACACAAATAAAAATTAATGGAAGAAAAAAATGCCACTTAGAAGAGCTTTATAAAATTGCAAAAACAAAACAAAACACTGTTTAATGGGAGAAAACACAACTGAATAACTGGGGCCTACATTAGTTGGATTCAACTAATTATATTGGAGCCAAAAGGAAAAAGCAATAACAACATGAAAACAGCCAACAGTAACCCACACATATTGCATGTGATCATTTCTAACCACATTCAAATGCCATGTTCTCTCATTCCTAAATTTGTAAGCTCAGATGTAATCAATCTGAGCTTGTAATGATCCAGCAGCTTACGATCTCCATAATGGCTTAGCCTGCTGCTGTTCAACTGCCTGTAACTTCTGGAAAGGAAGATGTCCCAGTGAGGCACATGGTGAGAGATAGGTGACATGAGAATTCCAGGGATAAGAGAGAGGAAGCAGGAAGAATCAATCAGACTAAGTCAGTACTATAGCTACTAGGTGAATTTATTAGCTTTTACTAAGAGAGGATATTGAACAATATTTTAACAAATAGAATACAGGCTCTTGCTAATCAGAACTGATGCTGGCTATGGTGTTGGGACAGGTTCTGGATACTGTCCTCAGAACTAGGATCAGGGCTGCTGCTATGGCTAGAAATGGGAGAAGGAGTCCTAGAATTTGGAGCTGTAAATATTTGTCACTTAGAGTGGAAGTCATCCAACATTTCTTGATTGGTTTTGCTGAGCAGTTTTGCTGAGCTTTTAGTGAGCCCTCCACACATTTATCCTCTATCCTTCATGCCTACCCTAATAGTTTTGTGGTTAGTAGGAGGAAGTCCCACTGCTCTTCAACTCCAGGTGTAGGGGTCCTGGAGAGGAGGTGAGGCAGTACACAGGTGAGCCCTGTCTGAGGTTGATTTTTCTACTTCCAGGGTGACACAGCCAGACTCCAATAGAAGCCATGCCAAGGTTGTCCACCAGTAAGACAGGTCCAGTGAGGATAGTGGTGACAGAAGTCTGTCTCCACCCAGAGCACACAGTCTCCACTCAGCTCCAGCCTTAAGGCATGCAGACCCAAGGGTCTCCCCTGGTTTCTAAAATGAAGCCAAAAGCTTAGCTTCTTGTTTTGAACCTGGTGCAGGCCCACATTGCAAGTATCAGTTTGCAACTTCACACATATTGTGAAGAAGCATCAAAGCTGGCTTTTTCAGGATAAGCTGAAGCTAGATTTTTTTTTCCAGGTAGATTCATTTTCCTCTCTATTCAAGGACCAATGGGCCACACATGGTGTGACACTCATGAGAGATTGATCTTCTCTAGAGTCACCATGCCACTCTTATTGGAAAGGCAAATTCAAGGGCCTGACAGCTTGGGCTGAGAGCTGTTTGGCTCTGATCTCTTCTCCATTCTCTCTTTTAGGACACAGCTGCCTCTGAGAAAGGCCTCTTGCCCTTTCTTTACTGCTTTCTGCAGTGTGAGACTTCTCAGCTGCCTACTTCGCTGGGCCTGATGTAGCCAACATCTTGCAGATATAAAATGGAAAATGGGCTTCTCATCAGAAAAAGCAGCAGCTGTTTAACACCATCAGAAAACAAAATCATCATACTTTAAAACTAGATTTAGCAGTTTAAAAGAGCTGCTAAGACAAAATTAGATGGAGACAAGAGTGTGGTTCTGTAACTGACATTGCATCTACCAAACCCTCTAATTCATGTAAAAACAACTTTAAAGCATTAAATGGCTGAAGTAGTTTAAGGAGAAGAGCTTTCAGTTTCTCAATGCATGCTTGAAAAGAATGCAATGATTTATCTCATCATCCATTTTAAGAAGCATCATGTCAAAACTGCTATGACTTAAATTACAGGGATAATACCTTTTTTTTTTCTTGATCACAGATCCACAAAAGTGGCTGCTATGTTCCCTTTGTGGCAGTTGCTCTATACTCTGCTATAGACTGAATATTTGTGTCCCCACAAAATTTATATGTTGATATCCTTGGCCGGCTATGGTGGGTGCACACTTGTAATCTCAGCAAATAGAGAGGCTAAGGGAGGAGGATCACGAGTTCAAAGTCAGTTTCAGCAACTTAACAAGGCCCTGAGCCACTCAGTGAGACCCTGTCTCTAAATAAAATACAAAATTGAGCTGGGGATGTGGCTTAGTGGTTAAGTACCCCTGAGTTCAATCCCTACTGCCAAAAAAGAAAAAACAAAAAGAAAAGGAAAGGAAAAAAGAAAAAAATCTTTACCCTGCTGGGTGATATTATCAGGAGGAGGGGTCCTAGGGAGGTGATTAGTGCATGAAGGTAGGACCCTGATCCATGGGGTTAGTGCTAAAAGTGACCCTGGAGAGCTTCCCCCATATAGGGCAGAGTGAGAAGACAACTATCTATGAACTAGAAAGTGGGACCTCTGCAAGGTCCTCTGGACACTTCTGCAGGTGCCTTTGTTTGGACATCCAAGCCTTCAGAACTGTGAAAAATGCAGTTCTGTGCAGCTCTCTTGTTTTGTTCATGAGTCACCCACTCTACAGTATTTCTACTCTAACAGCTTGAATGAACTAATACATGACTTTGTCTAGACAAGGGTTGTAAAGTCCTTGTATTAACTAATGGGATATAAAGATTGTAGCTGAGTTATCTCTAATTATTAATATATTTTAAAGTCATTGTTTTCCCTTTTGAGTAAGCTATTGGTGATTTCAGAATATCTGTGGAAACTGCTACAAGAGTATTATTCCATTGATCAAACTGTTTTCTCAGCCCATCAGCAGAGGCTTTCCTGGGACTTGATTTAGTTTTGCTTGTTTGTTGACAGAAGATGTACCTGGAAGATAAATTTGTACAGATTTTGAAAAATAATAGAAACTATTACAAATTACCATTTCCTAGACATGTCTGCTCTTATATTAATAAAAATTTGATGAGGATATTGAAAATTTAGTAACGCTCCCATTGGACTCTTTTTCCTTTACCTATAAAACTAAACAATTGCATCTTTGCTTGCTGTCATTCTGGAAGCATTGTATCTCAAGGGAATAGGAAGAAGAAACTATGCAAAAGGAATTAGAAATAACAAAATGAAATAAGATGACATGAAACAAACCTGTGTGTGTGTGTGTGTGTGTGTGTGTGTGTGTGTGTGTTTTCCAAGAAGGGAGACATCAAATGAGAGCAAGACTTTGGAAACAAAGTCAGCAGGTCAACCCTGACCTACTGGAGGCCAGTGAGAAGGGAGCACACCAAGCTCCCGGTGGGTGAACAGACTCTCTAAGAAAGGTGACAGATGACAGCTTAAAGGCACTTAGGAAAAGTCCATCAGCTGAGGAGGTCAGTGCCTGCCTGGACCCATGCCAGTAGGTGGTCAGTCCATCATCCTGTCCAGTAGAAAGCCTCATCTTCTTTACAAGAATGTCTGTGCACTTTTATCCTGGCAAGAAATTCAAGTGACCCTGAAGAACTGGAAGGCATCCCCTGACCTACATCAAGGAGGACCCTAGCACCTGCATCCATCAGTTTACTCCCAGCAAAGGAGGCATGAGAAAGAAATCATTTGCTCACACTTAAAGAAAGTGTACTTCTTTGGGGAAGCAGATGTTGAACAGCAACCCAGCAATGTGGCACAACTGTTTAGGACAGGAAGTTAAAAAAAAAAAAAAATTCAATAGAAGCTGCAGAGGGAATTGCAGGAGGCAGAGCATAATTACCTGCCTTGGAACAGAGCCTGAGTCCCGACACTAACATCATTACTCTTACATTAAGAGGAAAAGGACTTTTTCCTAAATATAATCAGAGCTTTGCCCTCAGATTCCAACAATTCTACTGAGGGCAGTGCAGATGGGGAGACTTTCAAGAAGGTGAGAAGGCAGAAAGAGTAAATTAGATAGACATAAGGGCACCTTTCTGTATCACACGCTTGGCCTCTCTGCTTCTCCAATCCACTTACTTTTTGGCAGGCACCCCTATCACATTAAAAATTCATCTGGTGCTTCTATCATATTATTTCTGTATTTACATTGGATGGTAGGGTGGTGCTTGTGACGTCCTCAAGAAGAGCGTTCTGTGTGTCTCAGAATTGCAAAAATTCTGAAATAAAAATTCCATATGTAATTATGACAACATTCCAGTTCATATGGTATTGATGAAGATTTTTTTTTTGTAAGGGAGAGAAGTAATGGGGTCATGACTGACAGTGTTTTCCCATGTTAGGCATCTGGGTTCAGATTGTTGTTTTTCCAGTTCTAGCCTAATGATATTGGGCATATTCCTTGAGCACTCCACTACACCATCTGTAAAATGGACAAATGATAGTATATGCATCCATGCATCCACGTGCTGGCATTAAATGATAAATAATTGCAAAGCAACATTCAACAAATGTTAACTGGCATTATTCTGAGTTATGCTGTAAAACAAGAATCAAGATTAAGCTAAATTCCAAAGCCTATTTCATCTTCAAAAAAACAAAAACAAACAAAACCAGAAACAAACAAACAAAAAACTAAAGTCAACAGACCCAAGAAGAGGGATCTCTAAAACCACAATTCCAATGATACCATAAACTTTTCCAAATCAGGACCTTCTATGTTGTTTGTATCAACTGACAGCTGGGTCCTGTTTTTTTATTATTTGTTATGTCATGCATGCACGGCTGGTTAAAAGGCTTTTTAAAGAAGAGCCCAGTGAAACAGCAGAAGAGGAAAAGACAGAGGGAAAAAAAATCCTTCCAGGCAAGTGACAGAATTCAGGATCCAAGCATGTAGTGATGCCCTAGGCTCAAAGTCTTTACAAGTTAAGTGGTCGATATGGCTGCCTAAGATCATCCCCCAATATGGCCCTGAGAGAACAAATAAAGGCCCTGGCAGTGAGGGGAAGAGAGAGAGAGAAGCACTCGGCTGAAAGATTGACTGATCTTGCCACAGATCAGATGGATGGTTCTAAATGACCTGTAAAGACATTCCCGGAGCCCTGGGCCACAGCATTAAGAGCCCAGACTCCACTCGCACTTCTGAAGTAGTTATTAGTGACTGAAGTCGCAGTTGACAACTGTGACTTCAGTTTCAAGTAATGGTTTAACAGCATCAACTGGAGGAAAGGTTATATCTCGTTGTGTCTGGTGTACTGCTGACACTTAAAGGAAATAATTGGTAGATTTAGAGCACAGAGAGAAGCCAGCGGGTAGAATAGGAGGGGCAATCGAAAACTTGGAGTAGAACTTCCGCATGAGTGTGGGAAACAGAGTCGGATTCTTCTCCAACTGCTGCGTGGAAACCATGTGCACACACAGACACAAACACACAAGCACCACACACCATCTCCACTCTGATCAAGACTAAAATGTCTTGTGCTTATTCCTCTATTAAGTACAAGGTCGCAAGAATCCGTCACGTGCCAATGCTTGCCAGTTGGGATACCTTGCTATTTTATTTTAGAAAGATCACAGTGAACAATGAACGAGAGGTGCTCTCCCACACCTTTGGGAGTGTGGGAGGCCTGGAGATAGGGTGATTCGACCTTTTTGTTTCGCAGGCTGCTCTGCAGTTTGACGTAAACCATCAATAAGATATGTGACTCCTATCCTCACCTGACTGTCATCACTTTTCAATCAGCAGGATTTGGGGGGAGGTGCTGAAGGGTCATGTTGTCAGGTGGGAAGCTGGAAAAACACCTCCAGCAGAGGGGAGTGTGTGGGTGTGTGTGCGTGTGTGCCTGTGGTATTCACCCCCATATGTGGTTCATTTCTATGCGGTTCCCATATACAGAACTACCTTTGCCTTCACAACAAGAGTGAGGTTTGTGGTCAGATTTACCATGGTTTTGCTCCTAAGCAACCTTCAATTTAGCCATGTTGGCACCAGGAAACTTTTCTTTATAAGATATTATTTCTAATATCTAATCTAATGTGCCACTCAGGTAATTTTTTAAACTTTGCAAGTGTCGTACATAACACCACTGAAATTTATTGTTTTATTGGTGTTAGTTTGTCTTTCTTCCTTTTTTCCTCCATTCTTTTCTTTTCTCATTTCCACTAGAGTTATATGTCCTCTGCTTACCTAGCATCCTCATGTGTCTATCAGTGGGAAGATAGAATAATAATATTCATTTAAAGAGCAATGTTCATAATATAGAATCATAAAGCATATTAATAGTTTGACCCAAATTTCAAGAAAGGGCAGCAGAATTGCCCTAACTTCCTAAAGAATGGATCAAACTTCTATTTGGATAAAAAACAGCTATGTTAGAAATAACAGCAATATAAAACATTTAAACAATGTTCTTTTAAATCACTCCTAATTGGCACTGATTGAAAATAGTTAGATGGTGATTTGACAGATCAAGTTCAGGGGATACTCTGACCCCCATGAAAAGTATCTGGGGAATCACTGTAGTTCACCAATACTGTGGGCTTAGGTGCCTAATTTCTCTGGGAATCTACCAAAAGAAGGTTAAAGACATACAATTGATAAATAATATAACAAAGGGCAAAGAAAAAGAAAATACCACCAAAGATTGGACTGCTTAGCAATTTGGTGCCTCTCCAGTGAATGATAACCCATCCCTGACAAGGGCATCCCCAGAGCTGAGAGGTTTAATCAGTTGTACCTTGTCGGGGCTATTGTTATGTAGAACAGGCCCTGTGCTGTATTGAGCCAACAGAGCTGGCTTCTCACTCTAATGGCATGGTATTCACCTGGGAAGTGTTAAATCTTCAGTCTCTTCCCAGAGGGACTTCATGTTCCCCATAATTAATTCCTCCATTGGATGTCTATATAATTCCATACTCCAGCGGTCATTATGAACTGGTGTGATGGCTCCTGGAGACAGCTCCAGGGCTTCCGACACAGTGGTTGGGAGCCCACAGAGACCAGCTCATGGCAGCCGCAAGGAGAATGTGACGTGAATTCCACAGGCACACGTGCGTACACGCAGGGGCAGCTCACTCCAGAGATCTGCTGAGATGGCTTTTATTTTGGCATAGGAAATGCTTGTCAGACACATGAGCTGATAGCATCCACAGGGCTGGAAGAAGGAAAATGAACTGCATTACAACGAACTCAGATTTCACCATGGAAAGCTGCATGCTGACATTTATATTAGCTTCGTTTGACATGTCCTGATGGTTCAGATTGGAAGGAGAGGAACTCTTCCGAGCTCACCCACCCCAACCCATCAAGTGCACCTTTCATCCCAGTTCTGTAGAGGTAACAGATCATGCAAAATGTTGCAATTTCCTGCTGGCTATTCCCTTGCAATGCAAAAACCCCTGGTTAGTCAAAAGCTTTATATTCTCTATAGAATTCCTAAATATGGGAGGAAATTTTGTATGCATCGAAAACATGGAGAAACATGCTAATTAAAGCAGAGTTTCTCAAACTTCACTAAGCTGAAACTGGAGTTAGGAGCTTGGTTTAAAGTGCAGATTCCTAAACTGACACCCCACATAAGCAGAATCACTAGACTCCAAGGAGGTCCTGGGAAATCTGTATATTTGACAGATTCTCACTGCATTTATAGATACAATTATGGGTATTAATAGAATATTACAGATATTAATAGGGTATAATAATCTCTTATTTTAAAATTATTGCTTTAATGATATCAGTAGGTTAGTAATAACATATGCATATACATACATATGCATTTTTTCATTTAATATTATTACCATATAGTGAACTTGTACTATGTGTCAGGCCATGATGTGTTCCAGCCATTTAGAAACCACCAACTAGTGAAGCAGAGCAGAATGAGCTCAGCATATGTCAAGTCACATTGCTGTTTGTTCAGACCTGAGAATTTTTACCAGCAAGTTCAACATTCCCATGTTGCAGAGGGGCTAAGGGAAATGAATTTATAAAGCCAGTTTGAGGCAAAGCTATGATTAAGAACTTTGATCTTCTGACTCTGGTTCTCAAGATCTTTCAGGCAAATGAAATAATCATCCTGTTTATAACAACAGATCTTCAGCAAGAATTATCTGGATAAATTCCTCATACTTAGCCTATGATGGAGGTATTATTTATTTATATCTGTCAGAACTGGGGAATTAAACCCAGGGCCTTGCACATGCTAAGCTCATGCTCTACCATTGAGCTGTGACCCCACCCACTATTATCCTTTGTAAAATCATGCTACCAATGAAAAATATAAACTTTAATGAATTTCAGTAACTTGGCCTGTAGTCACTCTCCCAGTAAATGGACAAACTGGATTCAAACCAAGGTTCTTCTACTCTGGAACACAGCCTTTAGTCCTTACATGATATATTAATCTATTTGCTCATTTTCCAAGCATGCACTGAATATCTGTGATCTGCCAGGCTGCGGTCCAGTGATGGGGAGCAGTGATGCCCATGACATAGGCTCTGCCTCTAGAGCCTCCAGGATGATGGAATGGAAAGGCCCACTTGGAAAATACATAGCTTAGCACAGTTAGGAACATAGTGAAGGAGGGACCTCCAGAGGAAGAGAACTTGACAAAAGAGCAGTGAGGATGATGGGGGTAGGGGAAAACGAATAAGCAGTGCAAGGGCCTAGAAATGAAAACTCATTTGAAGGAGTGGTTGAGTGAATACACTTCAGGCTGTCCATGTACCACTGCCTGGCAAATGAAATGGAAATCTGCAATTCACTTAATCAGTAAGGGCTGCTAAACCACACGATTCCCACCAGCTAAGTACACATGGACTGAGAGGATTTGCTCAGATGCGTGACATGGTGAGAAGGATATTGTCCCCCAGAGAGGTGATGATGAAAGAAAGCCTGGATTTGAGTCACACAGATCTGCACACAGCCCTCCTTACTAGCTGGGTAATATTGAGAAAGCTTTTTCCTCTTTCTGATCTTAGTTTTCCCAACTGTACATTAGAATGATAAGACATACCTTCTGAGGATTAGTGGTCATGTATTTAAAGATCTGACACATGACATGAACAACAAAAGTAAAGTCAAAGTCAATTTATGCAATGGGAAAAGTATTTGAGACAATTTGGTAAAGTAGTAATTTCATTAATATATGAAATATTTCCACAAATCAATAAGAAAAAGCCTATCAAGGCTGTAGAAGAAGAGACAAAGAATATAATCAGAGAGTTCACAGGAAAAGAAATACTAAAATGCCTTAAATACATAATGTTTCTTAAAATGCTTCTTTTCACTCATAGTAAGTACAAACTAAAATTGTAATGACACATCACTTTCTACCTTTCAGCTTATCAAGGTCAAAAGTTCTCCCATCACTCCTTTTTGGGGATAAGGATAAGTAGTTTTAGCAATACCTATTTAAAAACTAAACCTACAGCTTGTGTGACCTAGAAGTTCCATTTTTGGAAATCTATCATGCAGATATGCTGACAAATGTGCACCAAGAAGTATGTGGAGAATATTCTCTGCAGCATAGTTTGATGTAGTAAATTATTTGAAGCAACTTAAATGCCTATCCAAGAGGATCTAGTTGAATAAATGAGGGTGCAGGGAAATGGTGTCCTGCAAAGCAGTTGCTATCATGAATGAGGCAGATCAACCGTGCATTGGTTCCGAGTAATCTCAGAGGAGGTTACCCCTGGCATGCAGCAAAGGATTCACATGTGAAGGCTTGCATGTATCTGTGGAATAACCCACAAGGATCCAATGGCTTTTATTACCTCTAGAAAGGGAAACTCAGTGGTTTGAGAAGAGACTGGGTGAAAGTTTAAACATGTCAAATTCTGTACCTGTTAGCAACTGTAGATAGTTTTTAAAAGATGCACAAGTATAAAAATTTAGCCAAAGAAATCCGAAGATGTAATACAAGGTGGTTGCTGATGTCTATGGCAGTCTTGGATGGAGCAAACTTGAACACAAACACCCTCATCCTGTGTGCTGTATGATAAATGGTCCTTTCACATCTTGGAACAGTCTATTGTTAAAAATGAGGTGCCACAGTAATATTAGGACAGAACAGTGGGTGATCATCACCTGTTCTGCGGAACTAAACTTAGAGTTATGCCCATTTGTATGCTTTAGCTAGAGTACAGAAAAAGATAGGCTAATTGAAAATTCCATCTCTACTTACTACTTACTAGCTGTGGGATCTTTTGCAACTTTCTTAGACTCTCTGAAATTTTCAGAGGAAATCCTAAATTGCAGGAAAATAGTTTTGTACTTACAAAGAGAGTAAAGGAGATTATGAACTTACAAATGGACATGCATTTGTTCTATTTTGTTACTATCCCCATGAAGAAAATGTCTTTTAATTATTTGCTTTTGGCATGTCTTCTACTTACCACAGACAATATTCAGGTATTTCTAAACTGCTGTACTGTCCTGTTATTATTCTTCAACTCATAATAAACATATAGATACTTGTTCATGGGCTATAACTCAGACTCAGGCAAAATCTTTCAACAAGATAATAGAAAAGTCACCTCTTTCTCTTTGCTTCAGTTTCATCATCTGCAATTGGTGATAATCATAATTGAATGATACATTTAATGGAATCATCAATTTCAAGTCCATGTGAAAACGTGTGTTCCTGCATAGCTGTCAAAAGACAGACAACTTTTAATCAATAAGTTAAAGTAACTGATGTGCATCCTGTAAAATACTAATCCCTACAATATGTGGCAGAGTGGGGCAAATTGCAGGGAAGTTCAAGTCAGACACATTTCCCTGTCTCCAGCCTGTCAGTAAGACCTTGTGCAGTAAGAAGGCTACCCTTAAATGGTTGTCTTTGCCACGTGTGGTAAGTTGGTATCATAATAAGTAATTATGAGGCAGAGATCCTCTTGTGGAGGTGGGAATAATAGTTGAAAGAGGTCCTGATTGAATCTGGAGCCAATAGAGAGAAGTAAAAAGAGAGGACCACGAAGATCACAATTACTCCACCAGATTGACAGAGACTTGCAGAAAACACTGGGGAGGGAGAAGCCAGAACCTTCCTGTTGCAAGGTGGGTGGTTTAGGGGAAACTTGAACAAGACATTGGCTCATGGGGCAGGAAAGACCCTTGTCCTTGACAGCCATGCAGGAGTCAGGGAAGGCAAGAATGCAGTTGGTCAGAGGTGACTGAGCAGAGCCTATGAAACTAAGGAAAATTCTACTAGATTTTATTTCTCACATGATCTTATACATAGTCTATAAGCATATAATTAATCCACCTAATACAGTTAATTATATGCTAAATCCCCATTTGTATTCAAAAAAATGAAGTTGTTTCATGTTAATTCTTTGCAACTATAATTCTCTATATTACATGGAGTTTTTAGACTAATCCTAATTTAAAATATAGTATTACTATGGCCCATGTACCATCAAGATAACTTGGAATTCCTATACTTGAGTGACTAACTAGATTAATGTAGAATTTATTACATTAAAAGTATTTTATGGTACAAAAGACTCCTGTAAGAGTGTTTGGAAAACATGGATTTAAACTAAAGACCATCAACACTTTCATTTGCGTTTCAAATGGTATTGGGTATATTCATATCCTATGGAGCCATTTGCCTTGAGGTAGAATTATCTGGACAATCTGCCGCTGTAGAAATGCATATGATTGGGGCTGTTTGGCTAAGCCAGTTGAATATAATATGAAGATAAAATAAAGTTTTCCCAGTTGCTTCTGTAAACACAGTCATTGTGCCTGTCAATCAAACCATATAAAGTGTTCCAGTATGTTTAATTATTATGTTTTTATTTTAACATAAAAATGAGTACAAGGGGCAGGGAAAGAAATACATGTTATAGCAGAAATACTCTTCAGGAAAATTAAACATTAAGGAAAAAACTAGTCATGCACCTTTATTTTAGTTCAGAAAATATTCCAGACATTAGTCTGAATAAAAGTGCCCCAAGTTCATAAGTTATGGCAGCAGCCAGAGCATCAGGCTGAGAATGTCAATGTGGCCTGGAAGGACTCTAGAGGCCAGGATTAGCAGTGGGCCTTTTGGGATGACAGCTCAATGTGAAACAAGAAAGGAGCCTCCATCCAGCTTGCCCTGCATGGGTGTCAACATCAGAGAATGCTCCATCACCCAGCTAGTAGAAGCACAGCCTGATGGACACCCAGCCTGACCCTGCTTCCCCAGGAGACAGTCTCTCCAGGTCATGGGTGAGGGAGACTGGCAAGGGTCACTGAGGGGGGCATGCAAGTACAGCTGCTTGCTCAAAATCCATCCCCTAATCAACAGGACTCAGCCTCCAGGGGTTGTCATGCCAGCCCTTCACCAGCATTCACTGAACAGGCAAAAAGCAAAGCCCAGAAAACACTCTGTGTTCTTAAAGCTCCAAAGCTGCCTGGAAAGAAAAGAAGAAAAATGCCAAGATACAGATTATAGCAAGGGTCCAGCTTGAATGGGTGCACATGATGAGCTACACCTGAGTCCTTCATTGCAGACACCAAAAGAGCTGAGCTTAACAGTGGCACAAAGATAGGGGAGAATACATGATGGATGGATGATTGACAGGGTGTAGATGATACCTAGATGCCTAGATACTACATTTAGGTCTATAGCTAGACCTTTATACCATTTAGGTCTATAGCTAGACCTTTATACCTCTATCTATTCCTCAAGCTTTCTTCTTACATAAGTATCCATCCACTCTTGCCTATTCAGGCAGCAAACATGGAGAACCCCCCACTTTTACGTGATCAGAGATTTTTAACTTCCCCACTAGACTACTTTAGAATGAAATCCTGCCTTTTGATGTCTTGTGATATGCAGAATCCCGCAGAGCCCTGGAGGTGCACCTCAGACTTCTAGGTTTATCAAATAGCTGGAGGCTACTTAGAGTCCTGTAAGGGGGGTGAAATCTGGAAAAGGAGCCATAAGCTACATTGGGCCCTGTGCCTTTTGCAGGTGCTTCAATGTCAGAGGTATTAAGACTCATTATTCTCTTTGCTCCCCTCTGTCTGCCTCCTCCTTTTCACAATGCACACTGCCCCATCCTCCGCACTCCATGGCTCCCTCTCATTAGATTTATGGTCAGTGATTACTAGCTGGTCCGGAAGTGGGATGTCAAGCTGAGCCAGCAAAGCTAGCAGTTTGCAAGCCCTTCCAGCTGGGAAGAAATAGGACTTGGTGGTGTTCTCTCCATGTGGAAAAAGAGACATGTTTCTCATACATTTGTCTAAACCAATTACACACATGGAGGTAAATTATTTTGGACACCTACTATGTTTGTCCTGATTTATTGACCCTTAGGGGAAAGAAAGGAAGGGGTGGAGGAGAGGAAGGAGAAAGAAAGAGGAAGAAAAAAGGAAGAAGGAAAAAAATTAGAGTATAGTTACATGGAAGTCCACATGTTCACAAAATTAGAAGCCAAATTAATGAATTCATTCATGAAGTCAACAGAAATCTAGGTTAGAGCATGGCACAAGCTTGTACTTGTAGATTTGTGTTCTCTAACCATAGCAAAAGCACATAAATTCATTTGCTCTATTGTTTACATACATATTTTTACATGTTTTCTTTCATAAATCTCTAGTAAAAACAAATGGGCAAAACTTAACAGTCAAAATAACGATGGAAATGGTAATAGAATTGAGTGCTTCAGCACTTCTAATTAGTTTTAGTGCATGTAATAATAAACAGCAGAACATCTTTAAACCTTATAATAACCTTGAGAGTTAAGAATTATGATGACAAGTTCATTCTATAAATAGGGAAACTGAGGCACAGGAACATTAATGTGTGTGTAAAATCTCCCCGGGGGCAGCAGTGGAGACATGAAATCAGACTCCTCCAGCATCTACCCCTCTTGAACCCCACATTTTCACCTGCCCTGTTATTTTCACCAACTACTTATGCAAGTAAGGCTTCCAATGGAACCCTCCACTGATTTGTCAGAATACATAAAAACAACTGTAAATTAAGGGACACATCTCTTCATTTATTTTAATGTTGCCCATATTGTAGGTAAGAAGCATTAATGCCATTTTACAAATGAAGAAACCACCACATGAAACCAGTGAGCAGCTATCCCATAATCATAGCAGGGATATTTAGGATTAGGGTCTTTGAACTTACAGTTGTAATTTCATGTAAAGGGTTAATTCCATCTTTTTTCACTGACACAAGAAGGAAAAGGCCAGCTCCTTGTTTTCAAAGCAATAATTTTGTAGGAAAAGAATCAAAATGGAAGCGAAGAGAAGACAGAACTTGGTGTAATATAATGCTGCTTAATTGCCTCTAAATGACAGACTTTCAGCAAACTTCATTCCCCTGGGAACCTAAATTTGAAAACAGACTTAATAAAGAATGTTTCCTGTGAGACGTAGAGAGCCACTCTGATCCCACAAAATCAGAAGACTGTCACATTCTAACCAGGTTTCAATCAGGGGACTAATGAATATGGTACTGGGTACAACTTGGGAACAGGAATAAGAAATGCTCCTGAGGAACTCCAACTGAATGAGTACTCCTGCTTTGACTCTGAGAAGTCTCTGTCACTCTCCTACTTCTTCTGCTACTGAGAAACATTTCATGGTGACTCAGTGAAACAAAGGGTTAAATTACCTACAACCTGATGATGGTAATGGCAAATTTAATTAAAAAAAATACAGTGTAATTTCCTTTGTTGTATGCAGAACATTCATGACGGAACAGTGTAACAGGCTACCCAGAGCAATGTTTGCAGACTACATTCTCTGAAGCAGGGCTCCACCCAAATATTTCAGAAAAGCGTGTGTTCCTTATTATAGCACATTTAAGGGACACCACACACTCTTCCTGGAAAAGTATATCATGTGAACTACTTTATAAAATGTAAAGACTATCTTTAGTGTCCATAATTAGCATTAAACTAATATAAAAACTATTAAAAGCCCAGATAATTCCTGAAGAAAAGGAACTTCAGAGCTTACTTTAAAAGTGGTCCCCAAAATGATTTGTCTTTTTCAAGTCATGTCAAAATGGTAAAAATGGAACGTCACCTTTTTCCTTTCATTCTTATAAATTGAGCTGATCATACAGTAAGGATCATACAGGTCAGTTTCGCTGGAGACAACTGAGAACCATGCATTTGTCTAAGACAATTTACACACATGTAGAGAAATGATTTCAAGCATGGAGTGTGTTGCTTCAAGTTGCACAGCTGATAAGGAAAAACCTTGTCCAGGTCCTGGTGTGCTGGCCAGTGTCTTCTTGGACATCCTCAAAAGAAGTCACATTAGAAACCTGGGTCAGTGACCTTGATGTTCTTATGCAAAAGACCCTTTCAAAAACTTCCCACATAGTACATACTTTCTAAATAAAGGAAAGATGATGATGAAAGGAATATTTTTGGTACTAGGGATTGAACCTAGGGGTGCTTTACCATAGAGTTACATCCCAAGCACTTTTTTTTTTTTTTTTTTTTTTTTAATTTTGAGACAGGGTCTAGCCTAGTTCCTGAGTGTGTCACTAAATTACCCGACCTGGCTTCAAACTTGCAATCTCCCTGCCTCAGCTTTGCAAGTTACTGAGAACACCAGTGTGCACCACAGCACCAGCTTTTGATGATAAAGAAATTTACTGCTGCTTTCTTTTGGCCAAAGGGAAAGCTTAAGTCAATGCTCCTCCTGACTCTCACACCAAAAGCTCTATTACCTCCAGAAACCCATATGTTCATTAATCAGCTGTCTGATACTGTGACAAATATCTGAAGCAAACAACTTAAGAGGAACAAAGATTTATTTTGGTTCATAGTTTTAGGGGTTTCTTTTCATGTTCCCTTGGCCCCATGGCTTGGGCCTATATCAAGGCAGCATATTATGGTGGGACTGGGTAGAGAAGAAGCAGCTCATCAATGGCACCCAGGAAGTAAAGAGGGAGACAGAAAGAGGCCCAAGTCCCAATATCCCCTCAAGGGCACACCCCTAAGGATCTAACTTCCTGCACTAGGCCCCACCTCCTATAGATTCCACAATTTCTGTCCAGATAGGGCCACAGGCTGGGGGACCAAGCCTTCCACACTTGGGTTCTAGGGGAACATTCAAGAGTTTGACAGGTGGCAGAAGAGCTAAGTTGTAGTATATGAAATTATTTATTTTGTGATGTAGAAAAATAAAAAAAAAATTATTCATTCATTGTTGAGTCTCTCAATACTTAGAGAAAGCTACTTGGTGCCAGATGGTTTTGCAGGGGCTGGTGATCCAGAGATCATCAAAATGGTAAGATTTCTTCTTCTTGTAGAACCTAGCTTCTAATGGAGAACCATTTAATAGCTCAACAGCACACAAATAAATGAGTTTTTTTACGTTGTCTAAGTAGAAAATATGACAGCATAACAGAATCGTGGTTGGAGGTAGGTGAATATAGCCACCATCAGGGATGAGGATGATGAAATGAACCCTGTCTGAAAACAATGGGAAGGAGGCTGCCAGGTGCTTGAGAACCAAAAGAGACAGGCAGCAGCAAAGAAGGACTAGACCTGTATCTGTGCAGATTCCAGCTCACTCTTGCAGTTTTGGGGTCAGAAAGTGATTCTCCAGTTTCTTTCTGACAAAAAAAAAAAAAAAATCAACACAACTCTATTAAAAATCAACATGTATTGATGGCAAGAGGCTTGGGGGAATTGGGAACAACAGAAAAAAAATAGACGCTGGCTTTATGTTCTACATTTGAAACCCTCACACATTCACTGTGAAAAGAGGATGAGCAAAAGGAAATAAATAATTATCTTCATGAGAAGGGGTCATTAGGGTCAGCTCACCAAGCAAAGCCCAGGTCAAGGGTTGCCATCTTGGGCACCATTAAGCACACTCTTATTTATGCAGTTTGAATTCTGACTGCTGAGGAGTTGTAAGCTATTCAATGAACGTCTTCTGTCATGTTCATTTTCAAAAGGATATAATTTCCTATCCAAACTGTAACATACCAACTTTCAAAGGAAGCCGCTGTGGGTAGGTGGAGATGGCACTCTGTTTCCTAACTGGTGATTAGCAAATTTATTGCATGATAAACCATTTTCAGTGCAGTTTTGAAAAATAAAAACATGCTTCTTCCTGAGTAATTAGTTGCTCTTTACCGCCAACAAACTGTAATTTTTATTCCTTTTACACAAGCCCATTTATTAGGAGAGAGAACTAGCAAGCATTTATGCTTTTGTGTTTATACTGCAAAGAAGACATGGCATGGAAAACCTGCTATGAGAATGCTGAATGCCGCTATATTTTAAAATCCACATTAATTATAGATCCACTTATTCTTAGAAAAGACAGGAATTGCAGCATGGTGGTGGGTGGGGGGAGGGATTCATGTATAAATTGCCTCCCAAGGACCCCACTGAAATTTCCATAACATTCACCACATGACACTGATGTGTGAAAATTGACATGAAGATTTGAAAATTGGGACCGAAGGAGCCCAAGCATAAAATAACTTCAATTTTGCGCTCTCTCTGTCTCTCGGAGGAATTGTGCGTTGGACTGACCAACACAACACAAACAAGCGAAAGGAAAAAAAAAAAAAAAACCCGGGAGAAGGATAGGAGTTATTAAGGAGAAAACACACTTCTCACTCACAGAGAGAAAGGATGATCAATGGATTTAGTCACAGAGAAATTCAAGCAGAAAATTGCTGCTGTTTTTTATCTGAACAGCAGAAAGTTTAACCAAACCAGAATTCTCAAGACCAAGGAAGGCATCCACAACTACCTGTGGACAGAGGGATGGGAGATGGGTCTCTGAACCACAGGAAAATGGTCAAGTCCTCTTACTGTGTAGTGATATAAACAGCAGAGTTTTGATAGAGAAGGCTTTGTAACTGAAATGCCCCAGGTCAAGGCTAACATCCATTACAGCTCCAAATAGTTTCAAAGTGTATGAAATAAATAATCTGCTCAGTTCCAATGCCTGCCCTTGAATGAAAATAATACCCCAAATAGTATCCAAAATGAATGTGAAAATGGTACATAAGTCCATGGACGGTCTACCTGCTAAGAGTGACAAATGTAAAATCATTACAGACAAAATGGAATGTACTAGCAATTCCTCACCTGGTAAAAATATTTAAAGAGCAGCTCATATCACACTGTTTGGGCAAGTGCATTTTAAAGTTTGAGAAAAACAGAAGGGGAGGAGGTCCCTTAATGTACCCAAGTCTCCAACTGTTCTGGGTTACTTTCCATGCAAGAAAATGGAGAACTCAATTACCTGAACTGCATAGTTTTGAGAAAAAAAAAATAGCTGCTCCCAAAGAGAGAATGACTTCAGAGAATGGCACCTCTCACATCAGGATTTTGAGGCCTGTTAGACTGAACACCGTGTTCCCTGTAAATACAACCTGCTTCTTTCTCTTCTGAGATGGAGGAAGAATTAGCTTTGCTCTAAGAAAGTTTTAAGACGTTTAATACCATAAGAGATGTGAAAGAAGATTTGGGGAAAAAAATGAGTTTAAGAAGAGCATTCAGCCATGGGAAGTTGCATGATTTAGGCAAGTGACCTAATTTCTGGAAAGTTCAGTTTCTTCATTTGTAAGCATGACAAACAAAGACATCTGCTATAACATGGCCAGGAGGAACACATAGAATGAGCTGGAAAGGATTGGTATTCTGTACTTAATACTGGACATGTATCAGCTGATAGTATTGTATTTCTATATAACTCTATGGTCTTCTCCCAAAGTTTCATACAACCAAACTGATAAAACATTTGAATCTGTATATAATTGGTATAATGTTTTTATATCCATTTTTTTCACTTGATCCTTGTATTAATTAAGGTGATATTAGCTACTGTAACAAACCCTAAAACTTCAGCGATTTAACATACAAATCCCCACAAATTTTATTCCTGTAGATATCCAGTGCAGTCTTGGGTGAGACATCTCTTTCTTTGGCAAAGTCAAAGACCTGTGATTCTATCCCACCTGCTTGGACTTTGAAAACCTCTGCATTTGACAAGTATTTATGGAAATATTATTATAGACAATCACTCAGGGGAGGTTTGTTATTTATTTTTGAGCTTTCTTTCTCCAGAGGGCAAGACTGAAGGCTTTATTCTTGCTTGGAAGGTTGTTCCATCTCCACATAGGTACCCAAGGACCAGGGCAGTGGGGCTGGCAGGAGGGCCTCTGATCTATAGACCAGCAATGTAGTGACTGGTTCTCAGTGTTCACTCTGCAGTGGTCCATTTGAATGTGGGTGGTTTTCTGGCTTCCCTGTCAGACATTGGCCTGCCCATCTTGGCTACTGGGTCTACACACTTCTCTCAATGCTCAGTCCACCCCAGGAAGGCTCTTGCAGACCAGTGCTTCCACTTCTATTGGTCAGAAGTCATGTGACCTTGGGGAAACCAAGACAAGCCTGAGAAATGTCATGCTGCTCTGAGCCCAGAAGCAGCAAAACAGTCTCTACCCAAGTATTCCTCCTTAAAAAGTCCAAAGACCTACGGAGAGTAAATATTACTTCCCATTTTATGTGTACTAGGGGAACCCAGAGAAGTTTGATGACTTCTTCAAAATTGTAAAAACTTGACCCAAGTTTCTTGAATTCTTTGGATTTCCTTCTGTAGTCCTCAGCTTGTCAAAACCAATATCAAAATGACACAAAAGGAAAATGGCGTCATGGTAAATGTTACCAAGGATTGTCAATGCTTCCCTTTCACTCTCTCTCCACCCTCAGTTGCCCTGGGCTTTTTCAGCTGCAGAGGAAAGAGACATGAAAACCCCTTCACGCTAATATTTTCTAAGGACCTCAACTTATTTCTCCATCTGGCACATGTGTTGTATAAAAGGGTAGATGATGCCTACTCCTTAGCAAAAACAGGGTGTCACCCATGGAAGAGAACTGGGGACCTGTGAACTCCTGTTGAGGTGCAGGGAGCTCCTCTGCTATTTTCATTTCTAGAAGACTATTTTTTTTTAATTTCTCCACATAAAATCCTCAGAAAGGTGATACGGACACATCAACAAACACCTTATTCTCTTCCCTTTGCCGCCAGAACTAGCCAAACATGAGGAAAGAGCCTCATGAGATATCCAGTCTTGGAGATCCACCAGTTTAAGTTTTAAAATGTACTAGGTAATACCAGGCTTTTGTCAAGAATGACCTGATTTATCACTCAAGATGGCTTTAGGATCAACTGAAGATGAGTTTGTGTGAGGACGCCATCTCTTTACCCACTTGGAGTGGGCCTGAATAAACATTCAGATGGTGTAAGACAAAAGGAAACAAAAGTTTACTGCTAAAGGGTCTAAGTTCTTTTGCCCAAAAGACAGTTATTTTCTTTCACCTCAAACAACTTCAGGATATTGCCCCGGGGCCGTGGGAGTATTTTGTTATTTTCTGTGTGAAATATTATATTCCCTGGCGGATGTGGAGAGATTGTATTACTGTCTGCTGATTCCCTTAGTTGACACTGCGAGCAGAGCTGGTGACCCCAACAGTCAGGGTTGCATCCAAATGTGGAGCTTTTCCACAGGAGGACCAGGAGACACACAGAGGCTTGGAGGAGGCTGCAGAAAGCAAAGGCACCACAGCATCCTGGGCTCCTGGGGATGGGCAGGCCATGCATCCACCTGCTCCAGTGCTGTTATAGTTCTGAAATACACAGTCTGAGAAGCTGCTTGGCAGAAGAAGCTGATGAGACCTTCATAATCTGTGCCATTCACTAATTGGGGAACACAGGGGATTGAATTTGCTGAATTGTGACCTGGTCTCAACTGAGTTCTTTTTTCTTTTTACATAAATCTCTTTCTGATGATGAAAATGAGCCAGAATTAGGACAGAGAAAGATCTAGCACTTATTTTACTTTATTTTTGCATTTGCCATTAGATTCCTGATACTTTTCTAAGGCACACAACTTCTAGAGAGGGATACAATGCTATGGGAAGTGAGTTATGGTATTAAATTGCACTGGAATGACTCTCCTCTGGGTTCATTTATTTTTTACTTTGTACTGCATTAGGTCTGTGATTTTTCCCTAAGATGATGATCTACAAGACTGGTTGTTTGCATGCTCTGGATCTCATTTATTAGGAAGCCAAGTATGTAATGGTGAAAAATAGCTCAACGGATTTCCTCTTTCTCTGGGGTATCTCTGCCACAACACAGCTCACTGCACATGCCATCATGCCACAGAAATAAATGGAAGGGAAGCAAGGGCTGGGAATGCAAAGGGTGTGGGAGCCTCCACGGCACCTGCTGGAAGTCTGTGACAGCCCATCTCCTCCTCCTTCTGGCATAGGCTTGGAGACTCCAAGGATCTCGGGTCACTAGAAAGGTGTCTGCATAGACACATGTGTGCCTCATGCTCACTCATTTATTTTCTTGAAGGGGTGTGCATGTGCATGTGTGTAGTCTCAGCTCACAGGGCTGATGGGGCAAAACAAAATTCTCCGCCTCCCAGTCTGCAAGATGCCTTTGTCAAATCACCTTGAGGATGTGCTGTTGGTGAGTGGAAAATCCCCCAGTGCTATAGGAAAAAGTTTTAAAGACTTCATAGAAAGAAAAGACTTGAAGTTTCGTCTTTTAAAAAAATCTTTATAAACTGCATTTATAATTTGTACTTCTGTATGTCTAACTAGTAAGAAACTCTACTCTTCATTAGCATGGCTCCTCAAAATGCTTGCCACTCCTATTTAAGATTGATTCTGGAAGACTGCGATAGTTAAATGACTCCTCAAAGCCATGCAATGGGTGCAGGGCAGAATTCCTACACAGCTCTGCCTAGATCTTGTTCTCTGTCACAGTGACACTTCTGACCAATATTAATATTCTTTCATGTATGATTAACTTTCCACTATTTATAAAAAAGAAATACCTTCTAAGAAAGAGAAAGTGTTATACTACAGATAACTAGTGTTTTATGATGCAAACTGTACACAAATATGCAGATAAGGTAAATTTTAAGAGCATGAAAAATACAGGACCTGGGTGGGACATCAATCACCCCTATATGCCCATCATTGGGCAAGGCACTCGATATAACTTATCTCACTCAGCATCTTTGTGTCTCTGAAAGACTGTAGGAATGTTAGGATGCCTATATCACCAAGAAGAAAACAGGATCTCAGGGAAATCTACTAAATTGCTGTAAGCCCCACTGTACTGCCACAATTCTCAGGTGACTTACAGAGGAATCTACGTAAGAGGAGAGATGAGGACACTGACCTGAGAGGACAGGTGATGAAGATTCCTCATAAATCATGACTTTGTAAGAATCCCAAATGTTCAGGGATTCTTCTATGCAAGGAGCCCATGTTGCTTTCCTATTCTTGCCTACTCTTATATTTTAAAAGTCAGTGGAAACCTACAGGGCCATATACTCCATCCTTTGTGTTATAGCTGAGGAAACTGAGGGACAAATAAGGAAGGGACATTTTGGTGGGGCTGTATGGACAGGGAAGAAGATGAGAATAATATACCCGTTTTATTGAGCTTTGCTACTCTTGACTCTGAAGGGGCTTAACAATGGATTGTACCATCTCTGCAGTTGCCAGAATCATCTATATTCTGTGAAAGGTGACATGGGAGATGAGGGATGATTGGTCTTCTTCACCACTCACACAGGACCCTCAGTGAAGGAGCAATCTTGAAGAGGGAGATCCATTGGTGGTGTCAAGGATATGAAACTTGCCAAATTTCAGGTAGACACCCTTTGAGGGTTCAAGGTCTTTTAGTGGGTATGCCAGCTCCATTTTCCATTTGACTTGAATGCAATTCTGCTCCTGGTTAACATATTAGGTAGTATTTCCTTTGTATCTCCTTCTACATAGCACACCTTCCATCATGTTGCTGCCTGGTGGGTAAATAGTGATACCCCCAGGATAGAGAATAGTAAGACTCTGGCCTTCTTTGGATTCCCAGATAGCGAGCATATCCATCAGTTGGCTTCTGTGAACTTTCTTATTGGTCATGGTGCACTGGTAGGAAGAGTTACAAAGATGCACAGTCAAGCTTAGCCAAGGCATTTTGGGCTCTAAATACACTAACTTCCTTAATAGTATATAATGCGATGTTTTAATCCTTATATTTTACCAACTCCCTATATAAACTGCTTGTGATTTCTTCTGTCATTAAACTTCTAGTCTAGATATTCTGAATCTTATTTTTGATGCATATTGGAATTCCCTGGGAGGGTCTTTAAACTTACCCTGCTCCTAACAGATTTCTGGTCATGGGAAACAGGTGACATTTAAGTTCTACAAGGGAATCCCATTGTGAATTCGGGATTGAGAATTATTGTTCATCATCATAACCAGCATCATTTGTAGAGAAATAGGGTTGATAAATGGACATCATTTTTTGTGTGTGTGTATACTGGGCCAAGTGTTTAACATCTTATCTCATTCCAAATTCACAACACTTCTCTGACATAAACTTTATCATCCCTCTTTCCAGGTGAGGAGATTAAGGTTCAGAGTAATTAAATCCTACACCTTAGATAACACCAGATATGGCTCACAGGGGATTCAACACAGTGTTGCTTAATTTCCTCAATCTTATATACATTTTTTCTTATATGAGGCACCTAGCATGGTGATGGCAGAGGAAAATTAAGTGTGCAATTCCCTCCTTTTATTATTTAAAAAATCTAGGGTTTCCTCATAAGTATCTTGAATAATTTTGACAGAATAGCCTGTTGTCTTATCTCAAATCATAATAGTCTCAGCTAATAATATGTTGAAAAGTTTTCTTTCTATAAACTATCAAACCTAAATCTCTCTCTGATTTTCACATATCCATTATATCGTTTTGCCAAATTTTAGGATTCATTTCTCTCCCTAAATTCTATCTTCTTCCACTAATTTATTTAATGTTCTATGAAAATATTCTAATTTCCCAGCCAGCATCTATTATCCTCTCTACTTCTTAAGTCCTGCAGATTATGTGATTCAACAATCCAAAATGATTCTACCTTGGTTTGACAGAGTCACAGGCCATGGGCCAGGGGCTCACCCCAGAGGCTGCTACTTGGGGTTTCTACAAATGTAAGATTGGGCTCTATTCTCACTCACCACCTCCTTCCTTCTTCCCCCAGTAAAAGTTTGGAGGCATTTTAGTTTGCAAATGTAGCCCTTTTTCTAACACCTTATCTAGTTTTCTTACTGCTTGTGTCTTTTCATTTTTATCAAGTAAAATTCATGAAATATAGAATTAATCACTTTCAGATGTTGTTCATTAGTGACATTTAATACATCTACACTGTTTGCAATCATCGCTTTTTATATAGTTTCAAAATATTTTCATCACCACAAAGGAAAGCTGTACCCATTAAATAGTCACTTCCTATTCTCCTCCTCCTTGCAGCCACTGAGACCATTCATCTAGTTCCTATGGATTTATCTCTTCTAGACATTTCAAATATATGAGATCATATAGTAGGTGACCTTCTGTGTCCATTTTTCATTTATAATAATGTTTCCAAGGTTTATTCAATCTCTGTCATATACTAGCACTCCACTACTTTCTTATGGTAGAATAATATTCCAGGGTATGGGTATATCACATTTTGCATATCCATTCATTAGCTGATAGACAATTAATAGTTCTCACTTTTTGCCATTGTAAAAAGTGCTAATATGAACATTCATGTATTGCAAGTATTTTGTTTGAATAAAATTTTCAGTTATTTTGAATATACATCTCAGGGTAGTATTGCTTGGTCATATGGCAATTTTATCTTGATTTCTGAGGAACTTTCAAACTCTTTTCCACAGCAGATGAAGATATTACATTCTTACCAGCAATGCATGAAAGTTCCAATTTCTCTTCATCCTCACCAATACATGTTATTTTCTACTGTTTCAATAATAGTAGTTCTATTGGAAGTGAAGTTATTTCTCATTGTGGATTGTTAGTCTTTTTGTTGTCGAGTTCTAAGTGTTCTTTTTATGTGCTAACTATTAACCCACTGTCAGATATGTGCTTTTCAGATATTTTCTCCCATTTCATATATTTTCATTCCAGTGGTGGTGTCCTTTTATACATAAAAGGTTTGAAACTTGATGTAAAACAAAACAGAAAAATTTTAGAAATATCAATGATTTGGTAAAATGTATATATATATAATGAAGTAAAAAGGAACACCAAAAATACATATACAAAACTTTATCTTAATTATGTAATATAAGCAAGTATTATATCACAATATTAATTACGACACTAGTTATGTGATATACATATACATAATATATTTTATTTGTGTATATAAGCATGTATTAAAATACATACATATATATCAAATAATGGTAGTAGTCATAACTAAGATATAGGTAAGTTATTTTTTGTTTCCTTTTTTATATTTTCTGAGCATTTTTCAAAGGTTTTATCAAATAACTTACATCTTACTATATGGTAAAGATCTACATTCCAGAAAAAAAATATGGCCCCTCTGTAAAGTCAACTTTAACAGCATCTGGATTAGCTGATCCCCCTTCTTTCAAGACTTATAGCTCTCAACACACACTCAGCGTGTTTTTAGACATTTATTGCGTTTCTCTTCCAAAACGTATTCCCTTTCAGCAGCACCTGCACCCTGATTATTGCTTCAGAGGTCATGCCATTACTCCATTTGCTCTGGAGGAAGTTGATGTCATCATCTAACCCAGACTAGAACAAGAAACCTTGGTTAAATCAATTACAGCATTTTATCCAAAAGGCTGGAGAGATGGATCCATGACCAAATTTAAGACAACAAATCTCAATACCAGGACTTTTGTTTGAATTATCAGAGAGGCAGACATGTTCTCTATCACTGAGGTTTGAAGTTGAACACAGGCAGCCCCAGGAGCTGCTGGAAGCCATGTTTCTACCATGAATTAAGAAGGATGAATTTAGCTACTTGTGAAAGGTAGAACATGGGGCAGGAAGAAAGTAAGCCACTGCTCTGTCTTGTCTGAATTGTTGTTTACCTGAGACCAATAGTGCTTAGGGACTTTTAGCACTGCATTCCTTCTCTTTCTAAACTGTATTTGACTAGGTTTTCTGATGCCTGCAACTGCGGATTTCTAACCAAGGGATCATAAAGTTCCAAGTATTTTATGCATGCAATTTTGATCTTTACAACCGAATTGGCTTTCAATCAACAAACATTTATTGCTATTCAGCATCTTCCCTGAGTAGCCCCAACTTCAAGGCTGCAGGGATAAGGTAAGCCAGTCCCCATTCCATCTGCAGAGGCCTGTAGGTTGACTGCTGGCTTGGCAGCTTGTGTGGCAGAGCCAACTCCGTGGAGGTATTGATTAGAACTCAATAAGTAAAAGAGAGCCCAAGGTCTCGTTTTACAAGTTCATTTGATAGATTTTGAATATCATACAGCTTCAATTTCGAAGTTTGCTTTTCAAATACAGATTGTAAAATTTTATTTCCCTTCATATACATCCTTTCTCTCTTCATGGCTAATCCCTACACTATCACACATTTCCACCTGAACCTGTATATTTCAGTGACTGCTGGCATAGACTTTAAATTTATTTTTAAGATAATTTTAATGGTTTTTTTTTGCAAGCATAGGTGAAGTCTTTATACAATTAAATTCAGCCAGCCTTAAGAGATTAAAAATAGAACAAAGAAAGAGAGAAAAAGAGAGGGAGGGGGGGGATATTAGCTACAAAGGCCTCCAGAAATACACTAGAAGAAATGGAAGATTAAAAGTAAGACTAGCAAATTCTGAAACTGATCAAAGGCAACAATGAACATTTAAAAATTTATTTCTAACCTCCAAGAAGTTACAGAAAAAATAACTCTAGGTTTGCAGTCCAACCCAGTAATTGTACCTCAAATTTACTGATCTTGGAATCTGAAAACAAAATTATAGAGTAGACACAGCCACATGAAGTAACCCTCATTTGTAATTACTGTAGTGTGGGACAGGGAGGAAGCTTCCACGGCAGCTTTCTAAGAACGCCGTCCTGGCCAAGTTCCTGGGGCTAAGCTGTGGTTGTTTCACAACATGCGCCTGAATGAAAGGAAGGAAACCACAGAGCAGAGCATCCACCTTTGAAATGTGCAGGGCACAAGCACTGGTCTCATTCATGAAAGCATTTCCCTGCTTCTCCAGCTATTTCCAAAATAATCTCCAAGTTTTACAATGAAGAGTGTGGTACTGGGGGAGGAGTGGGTGCCTCAACTTCAAGGAGTCTCTGACCTTCTTCATCCCTACAAGATCATTTGCCAGCTCTGTGACCTTGAGAACACCTTCTAACTGCTCTCAGCCTTGGGTTTCCTTCTTGTCATATTGCAGGAGATATCAAACATCTCACATGTTTGCATCTCACATGTTACTTTTGTCCTGTGAGGTAGGATAAAGGTGGATACCACTGAAAACTTCTGGAAGTTTCCAGCTCAAAATTAAGGGAGCCATTTTTAAACTTGTAGTTGCAAAGGAAAAAGTTCAAAAGATTAAAATAATACTACCACCTAGGCATGATCATTTTTGAGAAATAGTATTTAAGATCATCAAGAAGGTGCCTACAACTTTTCTCAACCTAGTAAGTCCAAGAAAATTCAAGAAGCAATGGAACATAATTTAGTTTAGGTGTACTGCTATGATATGAGGATAAGAGAGAGGTTTAATATTACCTACTAAATACCAATTTGGTACCATGTTGTATGCTAGGTGCACTAAACACAACTTTCCTTTGGTTCTCCCAAACAACCCTAGGGAGAAGACATAATATTTGCATTGGCACAGATGAAAAAATTGATGCTCTGATCATTTCAAAATTTGCCAAAGTTTACACACTTTTAGTTATGAGAAACAGGATTCATATCTGGATATTTTTTAGTTTAATTGGTATAATCTATGCTACTATTATAAATGTTTCTATGGGAGTCCAATTCCATATTTCTCTACTCTTGTATTTGTGTAATGGGGATGCTACTTAAAAATATCATAGACCAGATGGTTCAAACAATATACATTTGTTTTCTCACAGCTCTGGACATTGGGAATTCCAAGACCAAGATACCTACTGATTCAGTTTCTGGTGAGGGCTGTCTTATAGAATTGCTTTTGACTGCCTCCATCTTAGGTCCTCCCATAGTGGAGAGAGAGGGAAAGAGCAAGCTCCCCAGGGTCTCTTCAATGAGAACGACTTTAGCTAGCCTTTTTGTGACTATGACATAAACACATGACAGCAAGAAAAAGAGGAGGAAAAGTTTATCTTGGTTCATGGTAGGAGAGATCTTAGTCTGCAGAGGGCTGACTCCAAAGTTCTGGGCCTAAGGTAAGGTAGAACATCATAGCTGAAGGGCATGGTGGAGGAAAGCAACCAGGAAGCAGAGAGAGCTCTGCTTGTCAGAGGCTAAATATAAACCCCAAAGGCATGGCCCAGGTGATGCATTTCCTCCAGCCACACCTGACCTGCCTATTGTTATCACCCAGTTAATCCTTACTAGGCAATTGATTCATTGATTAGGTTAAGGCTCTCATAATCCAATATTCACTTCTAAACTTTCTTGCATTGTTTAACAAATGAATTTTGCAGAGACATTTCATACCTAAACCATAAAAAGGATAGTAATCCCATCAAACTTGGGTCTCATTCTTCGACCTCATTTCACATTAATTATTCATCTCATTATGAGTTGTATCTCCATATACATTGAGGTTGGGAGTTAGGGTTTCAATGGTATAAATATGGGGCTAGACAATTCTATCTCCAGGGTCTTGCATGAATTTTTGTTATGTATTTTTCATTTAGAACACTACTTTATTCAACCTCAGAAGTTCTGCTTCCATTTCCTAATTCAATGAGTTACCAAATTCCATGGATAAATTATCCATATCATCTCTCTCCACATTATATATCCTTAGATCCAACCTTCTAAACCTCTCCATTTCAGTACTGAAAAGCATTCTCAGGGATTGCAAGTAGCAGGCTTCCTCTTGTCAAATATATCCATTAGTCAGCCACACATAGACAACCCAGCTCAGATCCCCTGTCTTAAGACCACTCATTTGCTTAACATATGAAACCCAAACCCAACAACTGGTATTCACTGTTTCCTACAAGCAGGCTTCAACCTGTTTCTCCAAGTTTGTCTTCTTCTTCTTCTAAAGGTTTTTTTTTTTTTTTCCTTTTTACTAGCACTGGGTACTGGCAAATCATTTGCTTGCTTAAACTCTGATCCATTCATTGAAAAAGTGCTGAATGTTACTAATTCATCAGCCAGCCATCTACTGACAGGGACCATGTTTGACCAGGGAGACAGGCTTTAAGAGATCTCTCAACAATTGCTGTCATTTATATCAAAGGATTGTTTTCTCCCAATCACAGCTCAAGGCATACCATCATTAAAAATTTTCAAGAAGGCAATATTTTAAAAATACATATCTGATAAGGTGCTTGTGTCAAGAACATGCAAAAACAATGATAGGGAACAAAATCCTTAATTTAAAAAATAAAAATGTGAAGAATCATTTCATGAAAGAACATATACAAATGACAAGTCCATGAAAAGATGCCCCCAAATCATTTATTCCTAGGAAAATGAAAATTAAATCCACAGTAAGTTACAAATACAAATAAAAGAATGGTTAAAATAAAAGACTGACAACATATAATGTTGTCAAGGACATAGAACAGCAAAGATGTTCACTATTGGTGGGGATATACAATGGCATAACCAATTTGTAAAATACTTTGGCAGTTTTTCAAAATTCTGAACACACATTTACTGGATGACTGAATCTCAGTCTCAGGTATTTATCCAAGAGGAATGAAAATGTAAGAATTGAATATTTACAACAACTTATTCATAATAACCTATAGCTGGAAGACACCTAAATGTCCATCATCTGCTGATTGGGTTGTTATTTATCCATACACTCAAACACTACAGACCAAAAGATCCAAACCACTGATATTCACAACATGTATGAAACTCAAAAGCATTGTGCTAAGTGAAGAAAATCCATAAGCAAAGAACTACCTATGATTCCATATATTTGAAATTCTAGATAAGGCAAAACTATAGTGACAGAAAATGAGTTGTATGAGACAGAGGGTAGAGAGATGGTATTGAGAGCAGACATGCACATGGAAATATTCTTGGGCGATGGAACTATTCCACGTCTTGTTGGTGATGGCAGTTACATGAGTACAAGATTTTTCTCTTTTTCCTTATGCTTTTGATTAAGTAAGGAATAGAATCTATTTTAGAAAAGGCACATAGAACAGGAAAAACAGGAGACACCCCATAATATTTAGCTAAATGAATATATGGACATGAATTTTTGTAGTTATCCAGGTGATTGTACCATGGTCATCCCTCTTTTCTCATACCTGACTTCCTTAGTAACCCTAGGTATATTTTTCTTTGTGTCCATGAGTTTATGATTCCCCAAGAATGAGGAGTAAGTCCTAGTCACTTCCCTGCTAGCAAATTTGGTGCAGAATTTTGCATAGAATAAACTGCCATCCATGCCTGATAAATTGCGTTGGTTGACTCCTTCTACTTTAAAACATAACCACAGTGCTAAGGAAAGACTTACATAACTCAGCAGTGTTAAAGAATAACTGCATTTAATTTCCTCAAATTTTAGCCTTCTTTTGGCATTTCTTCAAAGGAGTGTTTTGAATGACCTTCTAGGAAAGACCTATTCTATACAGTAGGTAGGGAACACTAAGTGAAAGTTGAGGGAATGAGGGAGTTACCCAGGGTCTGCAGGATTTATGTCTTATAATTCCAATCAGAGGACTTAAGAAATATGTAATATATATGTTGTAATGGTTAATTTGAATTGGCAACTTGATAGGATTAAGAGATGCTGAAGATTATGAACATGTGTGTCAATGAGGATATGTCTAGGAATGATTGACATGTGGGATAGTGATCTGAAGTGGAGATCCTCCCTGAGTCATGGCAGCACAATCCTCTAGGATGTGACTTTGTTGGAATAAAAGTTGGAAGAGCAAGAAAGCAGCAGCAGATGCAAGCTGGATTTTCCTTACAAGTTTTTGATTGCTGCTGTGATCCTCAGAGGACATCATACTCTCTTTCCTTGACTCTTTCAGAGAGGACTCTACTACCGATTCTCCAGGGAGTTTCTAGAAGCCTTCGGTCTCAGACTGGAGTAGCACAATTGATTCCTCTTGTTCTGAGGCTTCAGCTTCTTTTTTTTTTTTTTAATTTACTTATTGATTCATTGAACACAAATGGAGTACA
>JAJEJO010052635.1:6992-22008 GCA_020662805.1 Glaucomys volans
AAGGCTATCTATGCTAAGCCCACAGCTAACATCATTCTAAATGGAGAAAAATTGAAAGCATTCCCCCTGAGAACTGGAACAAGGCAGGGATGCCCTCTTTCCCTACTACTATTCAACATTGTTCTTGAAACTCTAGCCAGAGCAATTAGACAGACCAAAGAAATTAGAGGAATATGAATAGGAAAAGAAGAGCTCAAACTATCCCTATTTGCTGATGACATGATTCTTTATTTAGAAGACCCTAAGAATTCCACCAGAAAACTTCTTGAACTCATAAATGAATTCAGTAAAGAAGCAGGATATAAAATTAATGCTCATAAATCTAATGCCTTTTTGTTTGTAAGTGATGCATCCTCTGAGAGAGAAATTAGGAAAACTACCACATTCACAATAACCTCAAAAAAAATAAAATACTTGGGAATCAATCTAACAAAAGAGTGAAAGACCTCTACAATGAGAACTACAGAACACTAAAGAAAGAAGTTAAAGAGAATCTGAGAAGATGGAAAGATCTCCCATGTTCTTGGATAGGCAGAATTAATATTGTCAAAATGGCCATACTTCCAAAAGCGCTATACAAATTCAATGCAATTCCAATTAAAATCCCAATGACTGACCTCATAGAAATAGAGCAAGCAATCATGAAATTCATTTGGAGGAATAAGAGACCAAGAATTGCTAAAGCAATCCTTAGCAAGAAGAGTGAAGCAGGGGGTATCACAATACCAGGTCTTCAACTCTACTACAGAGCAATAGTAACAAAAACACCATGGTATTGGCACCAAAATAGACAGGTAGATCAATGGTACAGAATAGAGGACACAGAGACAAACCCACATAAATACAGGTATCTCATACTTGACAAAGGAGCCAAAAACATACAATGGAGAAAAGAAAGCCTCTTCAACAAATGGTGCTGGGAAAACTAGAAATCCATATGCAGCAAAATGAAACTAAACCCATATCTCTCACCCTGTACAAAACTCAACTCAAAATGGATCAAGGACCTAGAAATTAGACCAGAGACCCTGCACCTAATAGAAGAGAAAATAGGTCCAAATCTTCATCATGTTGGCCTAGGACCAGATTTCCTTAACATGACTCCCAAAGCACAAGAAATAAAAGCAGGAATCAATGATTGGGATAGAGTCAAACTAAAAAGCTTCTTCTCAGCAAAGGAAATGATTAGCAATGTGAAGAGAGAGCCTTTAGAGCAGGAGAAAATCTTTGCCACACACACTTCAGATAGAGCACTAATCTCCAGAATCTACAAAGTGCTCAAAAATCTTTACACCAAGAATACTAATAACCCAATCAATAAATGGGCCAAGGAAATGAACAGACACTTTACAGAGGAAGATCTTCAAGCAATCAACAGATTTATGAAAAAATGTTCAACATCCCTCATTATAGGAGAAATGCAAATCAAAACCACCTTAAGATTTCATCTTACCCCAATTAGAATGTCTTTTATTAAGAATACAGGCAACAACAGGTGTTGGCGAGGATGTGGGGAAAAGGGTACGCTCATACATTGCTGGTGGGATTGCAAGTTGGTGCAGCCACTCTGGAAAGCAGTGTGGAGATTCCTTAGAAAACTTGGAATGGATCCACCATTTGACCCAGCTATCCCACTCCTTAGCCTATACCCAAAGGACTTAAAATCAGATTACTACAGTGATGCAGCCACATCAATGTTCATAGCTGCTCAATTCACAGTAACTAGAGTGTGGAACCAACCTAGATGTCCTTCAATAGATGAATGGATAAAGAAACTGTGGTATATATATACACAATGGAATACTACTCAACCATAAAGAAGAATAAAATTATGGCATTTGTAGGTAAATGGATGATGTTGGAGACTATTATGCTAAGTGATATCAGCCAATCCCCAAAATCCAAAGGCCAAATGGTCTCTCTGATAAGTGAATGATGATGCATAATGTGAGGTGGAATGATGGCAAGAATGGAGAAAGGATAGAGAGCATAGAGGGAAGGGAGGGGTGGGGTTGAGGTTGGGGGGTAAGAATAATAACAGTATGTGTGACAGACATCATTGCCCTGTGTACATGTATGAATGCACAGATGGGGTGACTCTACTTTGTGTACAAGCAGAAAAACAATTGCTGTACTTCATTTGTGTTCAATGAATCAAAAAATTAAATTTAAAAAAATGCCTCTATTGAATATCCTTCAGTTAAAGAAAAAGTTATGACATAAATTACAAATATTAAGAAATGAACAATAAGAACATAACACATTTTGAAAGGTGTTCAATATGGCCAAAATAATACTCAGAAAAAGCCATAGATATACCATTTTAGGTAAATTAATTGGAAATAAGTTAGAAAGATGGAATATTACAAAAATAAGTTTTCGACTCACGAAGCTATTAAATAAATACCAAATAAACTCAAAGTAAAAAGGGCATAAAAAAAGAAAAAGGTAATAAAAATTGAAATGAAATTTATTAAAAAATCAAAAGCAACTTTCTCTGGGGGATTGTGCTTCCAGTGTTTCTTTTCCCTTTACTTTCTCTTTTTTTCCTCTTACCAAATTTTTAAGAAAAACATTGCTTTTATAATATAAAAATTGTTTTTAAAAAAGTCCTACAACCCTGCCGAGGATTTTGAAATATTACCTATTTTCAAATGGCAATATCTCTTAAAGTTCCAGTAAAATCCATTTTTAAATTTTGAAGAAATTGCACACAAGCACTTGGGTGAATTATGTGAAATACTGAAAGCTCAGTCCCTGTCCCCGATACTGATCCAATAAAAATAAAGTTTTGAGAAAAAAGAAAAAGATGTTTCATTGTTTCCTAGCAAACAACACACAGGGGACTCCTGTCGCAGAGAGTGTGGTTCTCACTTCCAGGGGGAAGTGGCCTTTAAGGAGGGGATACAAAAGCTAAGCTCCAGATGTGGAGTCAGAATTCATAGCCAAGCAGTAGTCATGAGAGATAGCTGTCCTCTCACAAGTCTGGATTTCTTCATTCCTGTGGTCAGAGAGCCAAAGAACAGATAACTTTGCCAAAGACAGATAGTTAATATTGAATCCGTGGCAGTTAGGAAAGGGAAGAGGGAGAAGAGCAAGGGGGGTGGGGGATGTCAGTTTAAAAATAAGCCACCATTGATCAAACAGCAAAGTTTATATTCAAAGCACAAAGTAGATCCCCATTCTACTTGTAGAGTTGCTAAAAGATTACTGTAATCCAAATCTACTGGGGAAAACTGCAGCCACCCTTCCTGGACATGGAGATCTGTAGGAAGCATCTAGGGTTGCCTGGGGATTGAGGATGGGCCTGCTCTCCCTCACAGCAGAACCTTTGGAAGCCCTGACCCAACCTGCCTTCTGATCTGAGGAAAGGAAAGATCCAGGCCTCTGAGAACAAAGCTGGCCCAGTACTACCTTAGGCGATGTCTATTGGCTTTTGCAGCCTGAAGAGAAAGTTGGCCTTTTATCCTCCAGGATTAAAAAATTTTAAAGGAGCAGGGCACAGTGACAGTGGAGCAGGACTGTAATCCCAGTTACTCAGGAGGCTAAGGTAGGAGGACCAAAAGTTCAAGGCCAGCCTGGGCAACTTAGTGAGACCCTGTCTTAAAATTTAAAAAAGAGGCTGGAGATGTAGCTCAGTGGTAGATCACTTGCCTAGCATGTGCGAGACCCTAGGTTTAATCCCTAGTACCAGAAAAAAAGAAATTTAAGGAAAGGAGAGAAGGAAGAAAAGTAATATTCTCTCTGATAAGGAACTAGTACCAAAGGGTAACTAAGTTGGGTCAAAACTGAGTCTTTGGAAAAGCATGCATATAATGTACATGAAGGCATGCACAGTACACATGCATGCGCGTGTACACACACACACACAGACACACACACTACAGCAGAGTAGTCTGTGGGTCCCTTCTGGCCACACTCTGCCACCCCTGGTGGGGAAGGGCAAGTCACTCTCCCCTAAGCTCCATAAGCACAATCCTGACATTTTGCAGAGTGGGGAATGAGCTGAGCAAGAAAATACCCCTCTTCAGAGTTTTGGCTCTGAGTGCAAAATCTTACTTAGTTTCCCAAAGACAAGACATGCCTTTTACAGAAGACAAAGACTTTCCTGAGGGCTGGGTCCCAAAGGCTTTGCTCTGATTTCTGGGAGATTACTTTGTAAAGGTAGCAGCTCCCTCTGTTATCTGCAGATGCTGTCTCCCCTGGGTGAAAGCACTTACAGTTAGGTTCAATCCCCATCCCCTCTTCTTCCATCCTCAGTCTCTTCTTCCAGAATTCTCTCCTTGATCTCAGTCTGCCCTCTCTACTCCATCTCCTTCTTTTGAGTCATCAGAGCATGAGAACAGATGTGAGGTTCCCAC
This sequence comes from Glaucomys volans, assembly GCA_020662805.1. NCBI lineage: Eukaryota > Metazoa > Chordata > Mammalia > Rodentia > Sciuridae > Glaucomys > Glaucomys volans. Next base: position 11,354 of record JAJEJO010052635.1, read on the forward strand.
AAATACATGCACATACGGCCACAACCCACACCCGTGTAGGTCAGCCCTTAGAATCTGTCCACAGCTGGTTCTGTCATACCCAGAGCCTTTGTCTTGGGGTGGAAGTGGGAAGGGAGGCAGAAACAGGAGTCAGATCATATAATAATCCACTATGACACATTATAAAATATTGCTATGATATATTTCCCTTTATTATATATTATATATCAGATCTTATATATGATAGTGAAAAAGCCCAAAGTTGAAATGGTTGGAAGATAATGGATCAGCTGTTGGGAGATTTTGGGAGATATTTGCAGCCCTTATCAAGAGTGGTCATTGGATGTTTAAACTACCAATACAAGCATGATTCTCCTTTTCTCTCAATGCACTTTTGCAAAGACTATAATTATCTATTTTAGTGTTAACATGCTTAATCTGTATTTCTCAGGTTGCACATGACACATGAAATTCCCTCAGGGCGGCTACTACGCTTATTTTCAGTGGTGTATCACCAAAACCGGAACTTTGTTGTGCAATTCCAGCTGACAGACCAACAGAACAACTGTGTTAAGTAAAGGGACCCACCTATTCACTGAAGAAGTACTGACGTCCCTTTATATGAAATGAACTTTTCTACCACCTTTTCCAAACACTTCTTGTCTATACAAGTTTGCTGTTGATCCTATTCTGTGATGGTTAGCTTAGTTTTGTAACTAAGAGTTTAATGAGATGTTACAGTAACTTCCAGCAACAAACTTTGAGCTTACAAAATATTTTACAATACAGTACTTGAAGTGTTTTGAAATCCATGATTTTTCGTGTTTTTGTTGTTTTAAACATTTTGTTGCCAATAATTTTCCCAAATCTTGGATTCTATTTTTCCCAGAGCAGAGCCAATAATGACACCAGCGAACAACCAGACACAGTGACAAGCCTTTTTTCAATGGCCAGTGAAGGGGAGAACCAGGAGTGTCCACTCCCAAAGCACCACCCCCTCCCGTGTAAGCAAAAGGAGCAAGATTATACAGAGTTACAGGGTGGGGAGAGACCCGCAGGCAGATGAATGGGTGGAACGTTTCATGATTTTTCCAAAAAGATGTGTCTCCAAGAACTCTGTTTCCCCCTGCTGATTGGCCATATCCGATGAGTTACGGGGGTTGCCATAGAAATTGTAAACTGTCGTGGTGATAGCAGATGGGAGTTTTTATACAGGAATGCATTGAAATGAAGTTCAGAGGACAAGATGGCATCCATGCCGGCTTAGTCCAGTTTAGTCTTGCTGAGCCAAACCTCATACTTGCAGATCCTTTGGTTTTATTTTTTGCTTTTCTGTAGAATCCAGATGTCTCACATCTCCAATGCAGATCAGGCATTCTCAGCACATGCGCAGATCACACATGATGCAGGAAAAAAGAGAACAGATGGTGAGGCAAGAAGGGAAACAGGAGGCTCTGGGAAGGGGTTCTGAAATGGTTTCAGTGAATGATCACTTGGTCCCTCACTTTGGGCCTGTGGAAGCACAGAATGTTTGATGAAGGATGCTGCTCACCTCATGGCAGCCGGGAAGCAAAGAGGGACAGAAAGGGACTGGGGTTCCAATCTCGCCTTCAGTGTCATGTCCCCAGTGGGCTAACTTCCCTCCACTAGGCCCTGCCTCATGAAGTTCCACCCACCAATAGCCCATGGTGGGCTACCAAGCAAGTAAGTATAATTACTAAGCAAAAGATAAGAGTATTTTAGCAGACTTGGTTGCTCAGGAGGCTGAGGTGGGAGGATCGAGAGTTCAAAGCCAGCCTCAGCAAAAGCAAGGTGCTAAGCAATTCAGTGAGAACCTGTCTCTAAATAAAAAAAAAAATACAAAATAGGGCTGGGGATGTGGCTCAGTGGCTGAGTGCAATCCCCAGTATCAAAAATAATAATAATATCAATAAGAAGAAGAAGAAGAAAAGAATATTTTAAAGTCCTTAATGTAGCTTTAAAACTGCTTTTCAGAAACTCTGTACCATTATATCCTTCTAACAATAGTGTAGAAGGTCCATTTCTTTCACAATTGGTCATACTGTGTATTTAAATTTTGCTTACATGGGGATTGGTGTGTACAGAAATTCAAAGAGGTATATAAACCCCTTCTGGCCATGTCTGGGTTACTGTGGCCCAAAAAAATATCTCAGGCTGCTTTGTATTTGGGGTGTATGAGTTCATGACGGTTTTATCTTCTTCAGGACTAGTAAACTGTTATCTGTTGAAGGTTCTGTGCCTGGGAACTCACGGCAGAGCCATCAAGGAAGTGCTGGGAAAGCCATCCACAATGCAGTGCCACATTGCTGAACTCACTGGGAAACTGCTCTGGAGCACCAGGAGAAGCTATGCACGGGGAGGTGCTATGCGGCAAGAACCTGCTGAAACAGGAAGAAATGCCCCTTCCTCCTCTGAGGTCACTGCAATGCCAGGGACTGAGGAAGTTCAACACCACAGCAGCTGGCAAGGAGGCACTGTTCCAGCACCACGCACATGGCGCTTGGTTAAGGTGAATGGGGAGCAGTAAGGCAATGGATCTAATAAGTGGCACAATCTCTAGTCAGTTGAGACCTTTCCTCATCCTATTTGCTTCACTGTGCGATGGATGTTTTCTGTACTGACATACTATTATTTCAGTGATCTAGTGGAGACAAAAGTGCTCAGTCTGCCATCTTGAACAAGAAGTTTCATTTAAAATGCTTTTAAAGCAGGAGTTTGGGAAATATGAAACACTGGCAGTAACATGACTTTTGATATAGGTCACTTGAATTTGAAGCCCATCACAATTAACTAAATGGTTTAGATGTTGAGCTGAATTCAGGTAACTTAGCTTCAAAAGTCATGCTACTATATTTTTTAAAAGTCCATGTTTCTGAAATGCTTTCCTGACGATAGGCCTGAACTGACTGATCTAATTGTGTGACAGTGCTTAGCACAGTAACTGAGGACAGGAGGTGCTGATGGATGAATGGCAATCAGCAACACATCCTCCTGACAGATGTGGCTGCAATGCCTGGCAGGCAGCTCACAGAGGCCAAATTGTTCTTCCTTTTGCAATTTGGTTAAGATTATTGAGCACTTAATATGCACAATAATCTTAATAATCCAGGTCCTAGGAATACACAGAAAAAGAACATAAAGTCTCTCCCCTCAAGAAACTCACACGTAATGAACAAGACCATTAAATAAAAGCCTATTTCAACATGACATGTAAATAGAGGCAAATACAAGTTGTGGTTATAAGACATAACCTGTAGATTCAGCTTGGCTTGCCTGCAGCCCTCTTGGGTAACCCCACACAGTTTCCCAACACACTATAAACAAAGTGGTATATGGAGCTTTACAATGAGACACTACTGCTGTCAGCATGAGGAATGTGCCTGAAGTCTTTGAAATTAGCTAGAGATAAGCTTGGTACACTCCAGTTTAGATGAAGTCACTTTTGTCCTGGTCATAATATATGCCCCTATTTCTGACCCAAATTGTGAGGATCCAACTGGTCTTACTGCTGTCATGACCATGCTTTGTCAGTAAGTCCCAAGTAACCTACACTCTGTGTGATCCTGGATCTGTCTTCCTCTTTTCTTTGATCTCCCAGAAGCTAGGGAATTGTTCTCATCCACTGGGACGGGTTGTTCCCAAACACAGAGGAAAGGTGGCCAACCCACACTGGTCTGAAATGTTAATCCTGGGTTTCACCTGCGTTTTAGTTAGCTTTTACATCACTGTGATCAAAAGTCCTGCAAAAACAATTTAGAGGAGGGAAAGTTTATTTTGGCTCACATTTTCAGTGGTTTATCCATGGTTGGCTGACTGCATAGCTCTTGGCCCAAGGTGAGGTGAAACATCAAGGCAGAAGGGTGTGGTGGAGGAAAGCAACCCAGGACATGGCAACCAGGAGGCAAAGAGAGAGCTCTGCTCACCAGGGACAAAATAGAAACCCAAAAGTGCACCTCAATGACCTACTTTCTCCAGTCATACCCTACCTACTATAGTTAATGCCCAGTTTAATCTATATCAGTGAATTAATTCACTGATTGGATCACACCTCTCATAATCTGATCATTCTTTTATTGTCCCACACATGAGCGTTTGGGGGACCCTTCGCACCTAATAATGATATGGAAGGATAAATAAGAGTTAGCAAATAAGAGAAATTGTCTTTTCAAAATATTTGGTGGGGGGGGGCTGGGGATATAGCTCAGTTGGTAGAGTGCTTGACTCGCAAGCACAAGGCCCTGGGTTCAATCCCCAGCACCACAAAAAAAAAAAAATAATAATTGGGGGCACTGAGTAGAATAAAGCAAGCTACATTTAGGGAAGTTGAAATATTTAATAAGGCAAAAGCACAGAAGGAGAGATGTAGTAGTGAAAGATGAAGGTGGGAAGGTAGGGCAAACAAGGGGCTTTGTAGCAGAAAAGTTATATGCTCCCATACATGTTTAGGAGAAATCTTTTGCCACATTTGGAGAAATTACTGAAGAGAAATGAGCCTGGATATGGGAACATTAGGAAGCTGCAGCAATGACATAATTGAGAAATTGTGAATGTGTAAACCAGAGCCACCACCCATCAAGACTTCACTCAATTGGAGATCTGGGGATCTGTGCTTCTGGAGTCAAGCAATGCACAGCTTTCATAATCCTGGATCTAACTCAGGCAACCCAGGGAGGATGAAAATGTGGCTACAGATTTGAAAATTATCTGTAGAATGTAAAAGTGACAGAATTTGATAAGAAATTAAAGAGAAGGCATACTCAGATTTCTTACAAAAGCAAATGTTTACACATGGCACCAATAATTGTGATTGGAAGCATTAGAAGAAGAGCATAATTGGATGGATAAACAATGAGATTAGATTTGAGAGATGTTGATTTTGAGATATCCGAAGAATATCCGACAGGATACATTCAGTAGGCAATGGACCATAGATCAATAGGCACTCGTCTAAAGATTAAAATCTTGAAGTAATCAGTGTGTAGGTAGCAATAGAAGCTTCAAGATGAACCAAGTTGCAAAGTGAGACAATGAGGGGAATCAAGAACAACCCCCTGGGGGCAAGTCATTTTAGAAATAAGCACTGGCTTAGAAAATAAGCTAAGAAAATTGAAAAGTAGGAACAACAAAAAACATTGACTCTCAAAAGTCAATGGAGGAGAAAAAGAGTTATAAACATCATAAAACTCAATAAAGATATCCAGGAAAGTAAAGATAGTAGAAGATTTGTTGGCTTTAGAAACCAGAGTCAATGAGACTGGTGTGAGCAGTTAGAAGTGGTGAGGACAGGATCTGGTTTCAGTAGAGGGAAGATGGAATGCTTAGTTGCAATCTATGTCAGGACCCTTTCTGTCACAAGTGTCAGAAACCCAACTCAAATTCACTTAAGGAGAGCCTGGGGCTGGGGCTATAGACAGTGGCAGAGTGCTTGCCTAGCATGTGTGAGGCACTGGATTCAATCCTAACACCACATTAAAAAAAATGAAAACAAATAAAATAAAGGCATGCTGTCTATCTACAACTATAAAAAATTAAAAAAAGGAGAGCCTTATTGTATAATGTAAATGGGAATTGCAGAGGTAGGGCTGGCTTCTCTCAAGCTATCAACATATCCAGGGACATTTAGAAATTGCCTTCAGGAGGTGGTCTGATTCTACCTGTGGCTCTAGCTCTACCTATGTCCTTTTTCTTCCCCCTTCATCTTTTAATTCTGTTTCAATCTGTGTGTTGGCCTCATTCCCTCTTTCTTCAGATGGACTTAGTCTAGGAAGCATCAGAGTTAACTACCCAGTTTCAAGTACTCTCAGAATCATAAAATCAGAAGCCTGAGAACACCTTATCTCTGACAAAATAACCCACTGAAAATCAGAAGATTGGTCCATCTTGAGTCCCGTACTCGTCCCTGCACTAACCCCTCTGCCCAGGTGAATGGAGAGTCTTGATTGCATAGCCTTTCTCAGGTAGGCACCCAGGATGTGGAGCAGACACTAACAACCAGTACCACACAGAGTAGGTAAAGAGCGTTTCCCCAACAGAAGAGATTACAGAAACACCATACGTCCATAATATCCTATGCCTTAGCTGTTTAACACTTCTACACACTCACGGTATCAAAAAAAGTCTCCACTTAACATGAAGCAAGTATCTTATTTACAAATGAAAATAACACTAATTCTGAAAGAAAAACAACTGAGTGCTACGTAGTTATTGCATCCAATTCTACATCCAGTTCCTTGAAATATGTGCATTCTTTTAGTGTCGTCTTTCTTCTTATGATTGTATAACCTATGACTAAATGTTTTTAGTCAGCTATTTCACTACTAAGGACTGTGACTAAAGGATCCAACCAGAACAATTGTAGAGGAGGAAGAGTTTATTTGGGGGCTCAAGGTTTCAGAGGTCTCAGTCCATGGACAGCCAACTCCATCATGGCAGAAGAGTGTGGTGGAGGGAAGCAGCTCACATGATGATCAGGAAGAAAAGAGAGCTCCACTCTCCAGATACAAAATATATACCCCATAGCCATGCCCCTGAAGAACCACTTCCTCCAGCCACACCCCACCTGCCTCCAGTCACCACTCAGTTAATCCCATCAGGGATCAATTCACTGATTAGATTTAGGTTTTTCCTCCAAACCTTCTTGCATTGTCTCACACATGAGCTTTTGGGGGACACCTCACATCCAAACCATAACACTAGTTGACATGTATAATCTCCCCCAACAGATATAAAATGGTGGAGGGAAATATAGAATGTTTAATTTAAAATCCTATTAGTGAAAGAAAAGGAAACAAGTGGCAGCCATTGATCCAAAGTATACTTCTGAGCACAGATAACATGGAGTTCCTGTCTAGGCAAAGTACTGAGTTTTTCAGCCAGTCAGGCTGCCCACAGTCCTACCCACTGGGTAAAAGACCTCTCTTGTCAATTGTCCTCCATAGCCATGCCTTGATACAGACAGAAGAGTGTCACAAGAGAGCAACCCCTTTTAGAGACCTGGCTTCTGCCTACAAACTTTTTGGGAACTAGGGCTGCCTTTGAGGCTGAGGAAGCCCAAGTTCCCACTTTGTCTAGGCTTGAGGTTTCACTGATACTCAACTTCCTGAAACCCTAGTAGGTTTTAGAACCTTTGTGTTCACAGATCTGCCACCCACCACCATTTTCTGTCTCTTCGTTAGAGCCTTGGAATTTTGACCTTAGCATTGGACCTAACTTCAGCAGTTTCCCTCTTGAAAGAGCACAATAGGTGGAAGCAATAAACCTCAGGTGAATAATAGGTGAAGCAAAACAATCTGCACCCATGATGGTCTGTAACCAGCTGTCTGGCCCTGACAAGTTGAAAGAAAGATGACTTAAGTCCCATGTTAAAGGAAGGAGGATGTGGAAGAGCCCTCTCTGGTTTCCTTCATTTCTCTGTCCTCTCAGATGTCCTAACTTCATATCCCTGCTGTGTTTCCCACCCACTTTCCTTTTATGCCAATTTTAGAGTAGAGCAGAAATTTGAGGTTTGGCAGTTCTATAAAAAGCATGATTAAGGGAACATCAGCAATGTCACCCACAGGCAGAGGGGTCCCAATAAATGTACATTGTTTTCTTTCTGCTTTCAGGCAGGCCTGTTCAGATCAAAGCCTGTCCTTTTTTTGTTGTTGTTGTTTTTGGTAAAACCTTATTAAAGGTCACAAGAAATAGCCAGTATTTTCTAACATCCGATACTTTATTATCAAGTTTTCTAAAGGTCTAACTTCAACAGACATTTGGTTTGAGACAGCTAAGCTGCTGTATGGAAGAGTCCAATCAGCAATGTCACTGTTATGAGCTGGATGTAGTGGTATGCACCTGTAGCCCCAGTTAACTCAGGTAGCTAAGTCAGGAGGCTCACAAGTTTGATGCCAGCCTGGGCAACAAAGTGAGAGCCTGTTTAAAAAAAAAAAAAAAAGGCAATGTCACTACCACATAAGGATAAAGGGCTTCTCTCTCTCTTTCTCTCTCTCTCTCTCTCAGCCAATTTCACACAATTTCTCTACCCTTTTAAATCTTCATTTAATTCAAAGTCTTTCTGTCTTATTTTTAGAAGCATGGAATAACTTGCAGTACAATGAAATGTAGCATTTAATTGGGCTTTAAAATTTAAAATCTTTTCCAAGGCTACTAGACAATGATGAACTTTGTAGATAGATAGACTTGTAATCGAGGCCCTGTATAGAATGTTAGATGGTGATAAGGGCTAAGAAGAAAAATGAAGCCAAAAAAGAGCTGGTGGAGAGGTGCAATTTTATAAAGCGGTCACTAAACAGATAATGTTTGGATACTGACCTGAACGAGGTAAGGTTGCAAACCATGCAGGTATCTGAGGGAAGAGTGTTCCAGGGAGAACAGCAAATGGGATTGTCCTAATTCTGGAGCGAGCCTGGCCTCCTCAAGAAACAGCAAATTGCCAGAGGTGCACATGTATAATCCCAGCTATTCAGGGGGCTGAGTTAGGAGCATCACAGACTGGAAGACATTCTGGGAAACTTTGCAAGACCTATCACAAAATAAGAAGGACTGGGAATGTAGCTTAGTGGTGGAGCACCCCTGAACTTAGTCCCCAGTACCTCAAAAGAAGAAGTGTGGGAGAGAAAGAAAAGGAGAAGAGAGAAAAAAGAAGAAAGAAAAGAAAAAATAAACAACAAAGAGAATGATATAGTTGAAGTAAAGTGAGCATGGGGAGAGTGGTAGGATACACATAATTTGCTGAAATTTTTCCTTATTTGGAGACATTCCTGCTACTTCCAATATTTTGGTTTTAGAAATAATTCTACACTCAACATTTCATTATGTATTTCTTTAGTAGAGGCTTCTATAAGTGGAAATATTAGATTAAATTGATTGAGTTTCTTGATTCATAATGTCCAACTGATTTCCTGAAAAAATGTAGTTTCTACTTCCATCAAAAATGTATGAACATCCTCATTATATCCCTCGTAACTATTAAGTATTGTCATTTTGATGCCAGAGATAGGAACTTCTGCTTGGTAATGGTAGAAATGAAATTGGGACTCAAACATACAAGCAAGACTTTAGTTGGGGCTTCAGGAGAAGAGAAACGACTCTGTTCAAGAGGGGAGCCAGGCTATTCCCCAAACAACAGGAGATGCAAGTTTTTGTTGATTTTATGGGGTAGGCTAAACTCTGGTAATTTCTCACTGGCCAGAGGAACAGTTTTAAAAGACTTTTTTTTTCCCTTGTGCAAACATCTTGGCCTCAAGGAATGGGCGAGTTACTGGAGTCCTTGGGTATAGCTGCTAGCCCCAGTGGTCCCAGCAGACCAGGTTTGGCCACCCATTTCAATATGCCAATCGAAGAGACAAGCGGTGATGAAGGACTAGAAAGGAGCTTCAATCAAATTGTGGCCATGGTGGGAAGATCAGATACAATCACCAAAGATCTGACTTCAAGAGACTGACAGAAACTTTGAGGTTTTATAGAAAGAGGGAACAAAAAAACAAGGGCAGGGAGCTTGCATGATCTGGAGTTTTGCATAGCTGACAGAGTGAGTCATTCTACAGACCATGGTTTGGATAATCATTCTTTCAAGACTGGTTATGTGAGGTGGCTCTGGAGAAGTCCTTCTCACTTGCTGGGGCAATTTGATCCCCACGAGATGATTGCCCCTCCTCAGAGGGGCAGTCTCAGTTCCTGTCATGGGGTAATTACTCCCACTTGTGGAGTTTCTCATCATGGAATGATCTGTCCACAAGGCTCCACTATTCTTAGAATCCAAGGTGACGACAGGTTTATTGTAATGTTATGGTTTGGAGTGAGGTGTCCCCCAAAAGTTCCTGTGTTAACACAGGAATATTCAGAAGTGAAATAATTAGATCATAGAGCCACAATCTAATCAGTGCATTCTAGTTTGAATGGACTAACTGGATGGTACCTACAGGTAAATGGGGCATGGCTGGAGGAGGTGGGTCACTGAGGATGTGCCCTGAAAATGTTCATCTTCTTTGCAGCCCCTTCTCCGCACTCTATGTTTCCTGGATGCCACAAATGAAGCAGCACTGCTCCACCACACCATGATATGCTGCCTTATCTTGGGCCCAAAGCAATAAATTCAGCCAACCACGAACTAAACCTCTGAACTATGAACCAAATTAAACATTTCCTACTCTAGTTATTCTTGTCAGGTATTTAGATCAAAGCAACAAAAAGCTGACTAACATATAAATAGGTATTGAAAAGTGAGGGCATTGCTATAACTAACCTGACCATGTGGTCCTGAAGCCTTTGGAATTGGTTTGTGGGAGAACTTTCGGAACATTTGAAGATACAGGCTGGAGAAGACTTGGAATACTGTAAGCAGATTAGTGGGTGATTCTGGTGTGAACTCAGAAGACAAGAATGCTGAAAGGTTTGTAGACAAATACTGTGCTTATGAGGTTTCAGAAGGGAATGAGGATACTATTGGAAATTGGACTAGAGGTCATTCATCTTGCATTGTGGCAAACAATTTGTCTAATTTTGCCCATGTCCTCAGACTGTGTGAGGTTGGACTTAAAAGTGATGAACTACTTAATCTGGCTTGGAAAATTCCAAGGCAGCACAACATTCAGTCAGTAGTATAGATTTTGCTGGTAGCTTTTATCCAGGTTTACTATGAGAATCAGGAGCAAAAA
>JAJEJO010052635.1:27008-119390 GCA_020662805.1 Glaucomys volans
CTTTGGGACCTCTTAGAGATGAATTGTGAGATGGACATGAGCTTTTGGGGGCCTGCAGTGGAATGTTATGCTTTGAATATGAGTATTCAAAAGCTCCTGTGTTAGTGCAAAAATATTCAGAGGTGAAATTATTAGATTATAAGAGCTATAATATAATCAGTTTGTCATTTGAATGAATTGACTGGGTGGAAACTGTAGGCAGATGGGGCATGGCTGGAGGAGGTGGGTCACTGAGGATGTGCCCTGGAAAGATTTAACTTCCCTGCAGTGCTCCCCTCCCCCACCCCCACTCCTCCCCACTCTGTTTCTCTCTCTCTGCTTCCTGGCTGCCATGAATGGAGCAGTGCTTCCCCACCGTGCCTTTCAACCATGATGTGCTGCCTCACCTTGGGTCCAGAGCAATGGATTCAGCTGTCTATAAACTGAAACCTCTGAGCCAAAATGAACTTTCCCTCCTCTAACTTTTTTTTGTCAGATATTTTGGTCACAATAATGAAAAGATGACTAACTTTCAGGCTCTATTCCAGAGGTCTGGTTCTTGAATGTTACTACAAATCTTGAAAAGATCTTAGTTACTCTTGTCTCAGTGTCTTTAGTCTTAAAAAGGAATGAGATAGATTCAACAAATTTGCAGTTAATAACCTTGTATTGTGTTCCTTAAGCCATTAACATGCCTATATGAGAGCTAAGCAGAGAATTGACCCAAAGTGTAAGGAAATGAAGGAGGCAGACACTAAGTGGGGGTAGAGACGTCAAGCTTTATCCTACTTTTAGTTACTCATTGGGCATATACAGACCCAAGTGGGGAGTCTGTGCTTTTAGCAAAAGCAAATTCTCCAAGTCCCTGTTATAGCTGGTTAATTTATCCAAGAAACTGCTGTTATTTCTTTTATTGAGGCTGCCATTCTGCAAAAACAGGATGGCAGTCTTGTGATAAGGTTGGGCTATTGTAGCTGCTGAGAGTGCATGGGTAGAGGAGAACACACACGCTATGCTTTCAACAAGTAACAGGGCAAGGGACCAGGGGTTTGTTTGCATTCTTTTCTTTTATAGTGGTCCCAAGTAGTCTCATTTTCTCATTTAGTTTATTCTTGGAGATTTCATTGTCACTGGAGGAACCTGGAGAGGAAGACCTCAACTCAGGGCAAGTGAGGTCTTTGCTATGCTTGACAAAAGGGAATTTCAGCAGGCATCAGTCCACCAAGACACAGATTTATTTAGGAAAGCAGATATACGTTCAAGGGAGAATGCAGGCAATCTTGAGAAGATAAAGGAGGTAGCTCCTCAAAGCTACATCTTGGGAGGCTCAGCAGGACAAAGGAATTTTATAGGAAGGGAAGGGAAGGAAGGGAGGAGCAAGACAGGAAAGCTACATGCTTCATGGGGTCTTCATCATCCAGGGTATGTGTCTCATTTTTCCTTCTTTTCCAGAACATGAGAACATCACTGTGTGTTCCTCACTCAGTGGGTTCTTCTGCTGTCCATCAGAAGAATCAGATAACACTGAAATGGGAACAAGACTCTTTCTAGGGACTTCTTGCTTAAGGAGAAGAAAGACACAGCACTGACCAAGAAAGTCAAGCTGGCTCTCAGGACAAAGAAGAGGACTAGTTTTATTTATGTGAAAGGGTGGAAGGGGTGAGCTAGAGTTTAGGAATATGAATTGACTTTAGGTACATTTTAAAAGGTGTTTTTTTTTCCTGGGCAAGCACTTTAACTCCGAGGGATGGGGTAGTCAGTCAGTCATCCTGGAGCCAAATATTACTTCCCTCAAGTTGATGCAGCATCCTGTATAACCATCACTACCTTGTGAGAAGGAGGAGTTACTATAGCTGTTAAGAGAACACATAGGTGGGGAGTGAAAATGAGGATAAAAGTAGGCTTGAAGGAGAATAAGGAAATATAGTATTAATCTGAGTTTCTGTGTGCCTTTCTAGGCCGGTCACTCCCCAATCCAGTCTCTGAGTCTCTCTCAAATTCCTGGGAAACTACAAGCCTTCAAGTTGATCATAAATTCACTTGCTTTTGATATTTACTTTGTACACTGTTAATTAACCCCTAATAAATAGATTAAGCAAACAGATAAAATTTTAAGAAACTTATAATTTAGGGAATTATCTATTGATCAGACACACCAGCCTAAGGATCCTGGGAATGCTCAGACAACCATAAACCATCTTGAGATCCTCAGAATGATATCACCTCACAGAGGAGACCTGCTAGTGGAATCAAAGTGGCCATCAAGGTCCACAGTCTCCAGTTCTCATGATCTTTCAGGAAGGATTTCAGACAAGTCCTTCATAGCAGCAGGCATGAGTTAATTAGTAAAGTGGAAAATACAGACTGCAGAACAGACTGAAGGGTCACCTCAGGGAGGTTGACACGGTCCTGACAGGGGTGGGGCCTTTTAAAGGTTTTGAGTTTACTTATTCCTGCCTCCATTTCTCATACCTCCTTAAGTGACTTATTACCCCCTTTGAATAGCCCTCAGCAAACTCTGTGTGAGGGTCATGATATCCTGGTCACGAGGGGTGGTTGGGGTGGTTGTGACATAGTTTTGGTGATAAGGGAAGGTCATGGCAACCTGGTCATAAGAGATGGTGATGACACAATCTAGAAACAGTAGTTCCCTTCAGGTATTATAATTGGCTGTGACTGGAGAAGATTCTAACATACCAGGCCCCATTTCCTGAAGATTTTCAGCTGTAATAAAGTTTCCCATAAATTCAAGTAAAAGTTCCCTCAAGGGGTTGTAACTATCTCTGACTTAGGGAAGGTAGGACATTCCAGCTCCCCTTCCCCGGGAGCTCACCGGCTTTGATTAAGTTTTCTTCTATACCCAGTCCTATGACCTATGGGCTCTCTTTGATGCCTATGTCCTCCCTATCAATTTTTGCTCTTTACTGTCCCTCCCTCTACCCACCTTTTCATGGTTGGTTAACCTACCTAACACCTACAGACCTTCCCAGAACCATCCTCACCAAGTTTCCCTTAAAAGTGATGCCAGAGAAAGAAGAGCCAGGAACCCAGAAAACGAGTCTCCCACTCTCGAGATGGCCCACATCCTCCACTGCATGTGTACTCCTTGCTTCCTGAATAAATCTCTGTGCCTCCACTGACAAATACTGAAATTCTTTTCTGTCATACTTCTCAGGGACCCTACTAATCCTAGGTTGAGTTTCCTCCTCTCTGGGAACTCCTTGGGACCTTCTTCTAGAGATATTTTTTCTATGACAGAAGAAACACAAAGAAGTTAAGGGCCCTGGGAATTTGCTGTTTCAGTGACTCCTCAACAGTTTTGTCCTTTATGTCATTTGTCCTTGGACAGTGATGGTGAGAGTGTCCTGGCATTAATGATTTACCTGGGTTTTTTGTTTGTTTGTTTGTTTTTTAGGCCTGTAAGACTATTCAAGAGTAGTGAGTGAGTTGGGGGAAAGCACATACCATGCTTTTAATAGCTAACAAGCTATGAGTTAAGGCCCAGGAATGCATTTTCCCTTTGTCCCTGTGGTGATCCCTGACTATCTCATTCTTGCTCAGTTTTAACTCCCTTAATTTTACAGGTACTTTTCATGAAGTTCTCTGAAAAGACCTTCAATCTCCTGTGGCTAGTCGTGTAGTTTTTTGTTGTTGTTGTTTGTTTGTTTGTTTGTTTGTTTTAAATTTACATGCTTCGTGTTTGTTGATGCATAGAACCAGAGACTAAAGCGATGTACTACAAAGGTCATCAGAAATTCTAGGTTCCACAGATCTAAAGAAAGATTTGTAGCTAACATCCTAACAGTACAGTGGGGCGTCTCTTCAGCAAAAGGATCAGGGAGGGGCAGAAAGGCAAAGAAGGGGAAACAGAACAACACCCCAGCAGCAGCCCGTTGCCATACTGCAGTATGTAAGAATCGGGTTCATGCCGCAAGTATTAGACTATAATTTCATCTCTCCCCTCTGGGACCAGCAATTCATCCTATCTCCTTTCCCCCACTGCCTTTTCTGTCACTCAGTTCCTTCCTACTTCATCTCTGTTGCTGTTCAGCTCACTAGTCCGTATTGTACAGCAGTCTTCCTCATTGTAATGTGATTTTTTCCCTGTAGTGTTGGACTTGTTTCTATGGTGATACCAGAGAAAGTCTGTGCTGAGATGTTGCAGCCAGAAGCCTTCAATTTGAGAGCTCATTAAAGCTGGTGAAGGACTGGCGGAGACCTCGAAGTGCTTAGCAAGGTCAAAACTTTGTAGCACAGTTGAGTTGGTAGGACAGCCCAAAGAACTCCTTTCGTGTCATTGTGGTTACCTGGATGTCACTGTGATTGCCTGGCACGGGTACAAGACTTTCCACACCCATCTTAACATCAACTTGACATATTCATGATATTTTTCATGTACAGCCTCAGATAGTTGGTCTGAAACAACTTTTTAGACAACTTTCTGAACTCCTTTTTGAGGAAGCAGAGTATTGACTGTATGGTGGCCACAGAATGATAAAGGATTGCTGGAGAGTTTTCTCTTTATTAAAAAGAAAAACATCTTTTTGTGCAAAGGGTAAACAAACAATAGAGAAGGAGAAGTTCTGCAGAATAATTAATAAAATTGGTTCTGCAAAATCTAATATCCTCTTCTTTTGTCACACACACAAACACAAAAGCATTCAAGTATAATTTTCAAAAAGATAACATATCTCTCATGCAAATATAAAACAGGTGTCAAAGTTTTATTTGATTCATTGATTAATAAGGGAACAAATAAAATGTTGCAACCAATTCAAAGAGCATTTGAGAAGGTAGGCATTTATAGGGAATATTAGAGTAAGGTTGCTGGATTAGACACAAAAGTTGTTAACGTCCAATAAGCAAATAAACTCCGACCTTTGGGATCATCTGTTCTATTAGATAGAAATTACTTGTATCTCTAACAAAAACAGCACATTGACCTCTAGCCAGAGGCAAGAGAAAATCCAACACAAAACTACACTGAAAATGCCCTAATGTCTCTTCTACCTGTTGCCACGTTTCAAATAATTTTTCTTTTTTTTTTAATGTTTTAAGTTTTTATTATTTTTTTAAATTTATTTATTTTGATTCATTGTACACAAATGGAGTACAGCTGTTGTTTCTCTGGTTGTAGAGTCACACCATCTGTGTATTCATACATGTACATAGGGCAATGATGTCTGTCACACACACTGTTATTGTTCTTACCCCCCAACCTCAACCCCACCCCTCCCTTCCCTCTATGCTCTCTATCCTTTCTCCATTCTTGCCATCATTCCACCCCACATTATGCATCATCATTCACTTATCAGAGAGATCTCGGCCTTTGGATTTTGGGGATTGGCTAATCTCACTTAGCATGACAGTCTCCAACATCATCCATTTACCTGCAAATGCCATAATTTTATTCTTCTTTATGGCTGAGTAATATTCCATTGTGTATATATACCACAGTTTCTTTATCCATTCATCTATTGAAGGACATCTAGGTTGGTTCCACACTCTAGTTATTGTGAATTGAGCAGCTATGAACATTGATGTGGCTGCATCACTGTAGTAATCTGATTTTAAGTCCTTTGGGTATAGGCTAAGGAGTGGGATAGCTGGGTCAAATGGTGGATCCATTTCAAGTTTTCTAAGGAATCTCCACACTGCTTTCCAGAGTGGCTGCACCAACTTGCAATCCCACCAGCAATGTATGAATGAACCCTTTTCCCCACATCCTCGCCAACACCTGTTGTTGCCTGTATTCTTATTAAAAGACATTCTAATTAGAGGCCAAGTCTTTCTCAAATAATTTTTCTGACACAGAGTAAATGCAGTTGTGTAATGGAGGAAGAGGATATATATATATATATATATATATATATATATATATATATATATATATACACACATATATATATGTCTCAGGAAATAAGGGAATCAGGAAGAAGAGAGCATCAGAAAGGGTTGAGAGCTGTAGAGACCAGGTTGTGCTCTGCTCTGTGTTGTAGGGCACAGCAGCTTTCAGGCTGTGCCTAGCCCTGAGCTTAATAAGGCAGTGGTTTGCCCCAGGCCACTCCACTTTGAGTGCAAATTCTAAGGCAGAATGACAAGGTAACTTGTCTGGGCAAAGAGATAGCCACCAGATGTTGAGCATACCAGTCTTATCAAAAAGAATAACCCCCAGTTGCATAGCAGAATTATAAGCCACAAACTGATAAACGAATGAATCATGATAATAAAAAGTTATCACCTGTGAACTTATCACAGGCACATGGACTCTTGGTATATAAAACCCCTATCAGGATAACTAGGCCCATGAGCTTATTCAACACACTAGACCAATGAATGACGTGACTCCCTCACCTGAAATTCACAAAGGAAGAGGCACCTAAGACAGTGGTGGTATGGGGGCACACACTGACATGTCTTATCAGACCACTTGCTGTATGTCTCCTGAGATGACAGGTGACAAGCTGTCCCTGTCATCTGTCACATTGTCCCTGGGGGCTTCAGCTCAGCTCAGTCTGTCTGCTTGATGCAGCCCACTTCAAAACTGCCTGCCATCCAAACCCTCACCTTCCCTGAACAACTCTGTGTCCTGAATAATTTCCCTGCAACAAGTTCCTCCTTGGTTAGAACCTTACCTGGCCCCCTGCAGTGATTCTTTTAGGGTTAGGGTCCCTATCAGCTCTCTCCCTTTGCTTTCAGTTCTGACTTTTTAAACCCTGTGGCCACCGTTAACCCTTTCTTAGCCATTCTGTAGCCTACATATCATTGTGGAAAGTGTGATGTCTGACTTGAGTGTTAAAATTGGAATAGAATAAAAGAACTTGTGATTGCCCTGCTCATGGCTACCAAGTGAATCATGAGGACTGGGTGAATTAAAGCTGATGAAGTTGATGTAGCTTGTGAGTTTATTGTTATTCAATAAATTCTGATATTGTAGAAAGACAGGAATGTGTTGGGTCTATGTGATTAACAGAGCTAGCTCACAACCAGGAGCCCATACAGCTTTCCTCTTGACTCGGGAAGGGAAATAACTCTGCCAACAGGTTCCCAAACCAGCAGTGAACTAATGCTTGCAGGAGGACCCCCTTGACCAAAAGGAGCAAAAGAATATAGACACTAAGATGAAGAATCTGTCAGTGAGCATCCCTTCTCTCCACAGACACTAGGAGGAAAATAATTGCATGGAACATCTGCTCCAGGCAAGAATCTCACAGCTAACAGCAGAGGCCTTAACAATAACAACAACAACAACAACAACAACAAGAACAACAAAATAGCGTGAAAAGGATCTTGTGCTGTTGGCATGGCTGTACAGGCTCTCTGAGATATATGGGACAAGATGTAGCAAATCAATTGCTCTGGGTCAATTTTGCCACAGAGGCATTGAAGGAATAGACAAAAGAATACCTGATACATCAAGGACCCAGGGAGGTGAGAAGGGATGTGTAGCTAGAACAGAGATAGGAACCTCCTAGGATTACAGCGAGATGGAGAGGGAAAGGGAAGAACATCTGTCTCAGTCCATTCTTGTTGGTATAGCAAAATACCTTAGTCTGATGGCAATTTATAAACAACATAAATTATTCTTTCATGGTTCTTGGGTCTGAGAAATCCAAGACTGGGTTTCTGGAAAATTTGATATCTGGTAAGAGCTCACTCTGCCTCCCAGATAGCACCTAATTACTTCCTCCTCCAGGGGGACAAACACTGTGTTCTCACATGTGGAAGATGAAAAAGGCCAGGCAGCTCTCCAAAGACTCTTCTAGAAAGGCATTAATCCCATTCACAAGAGCAGAACCCTCAACCTAACCACCCCTAAAGGTCCTACTTCTTAATACTTATGTATCATAGATTAAGTTTCATTATGAATTTTAAAAGGACACAAACATTTGAACCACAGCATTCTTCCTCCAGATTCCCAAATTCATGTCCTTCTCACATTACAAAATGCATCATTCCATCCAGTAGACCCAAATACTTGAACTCATTCCAGCATCAACTGAAAGTCTAAAGTCTCATCTCAAAAAGACATGGGTGAGACTTAAGGCACAGTTCATTCTGAAGCAAATTTCTCCTCCAGCTCTCATCACAAGAAATCAAATTATGTGCTTCCAAAATGCAATAGTGGAACAGCGTTTTAGTCAGCTTTTTCACCACTGTGACCAAAAGACCTGACAAGAACAGTGTAGAAGAGGAAAAATGTATTTGGGGATCATGGTTTTAGAGGTCTCAGTCCATAATCATCTCCATTTCTCTGGGCCCAAGGTGAGGCAGAACATTAAGGCAGAAGGGTGTGATGGGGGAGAGCGGCCCAGGACATGACAATCAGGAGGCAGAGAGAGAGAGCTCCACTCAACAGGGACAAAATATAAGGCCCAAAGGCACACCTCCAGTGACCCACATCCTTCAGCCACACTCTACCTGCCTACAGTTTCCTCTCAGTTAATGCAACCAAGTGGATTAACACACTGATTAAGTCTATCATAACCCAAACATTTCACCTCTGAACCTTCTTATATTATCTCACATGAGTTTTTGGAGGACACCTCATATCTAAACCATAATAGACAGGCATAGGATAGACATTCCCTTTCCAAAAGGGAGAAACAGGAAATAAGAAAGGGCTAATTCAGGTCAAATAAGCCCAAAACTCAATGAGGCAAACATTATTAAATATTTAGGCTTGAGAATAATTTTTCATTGATTCCATGCCTTGCCTTATGGACACAACAGGGGCAGGGTTGAGCCCCCAGTAGAGATCCTGTCCCCAGGGTTCTTCTGGTGTATTTCAGGCTGCAGTTCTTGCAAGTTGGTCTTGTGCATATGGCTCTTTTGTGATAGCACTACATGCTCTTGGCTCAATTGTTCTAGGAGTTTAAGAATGGACTCATTTCTATGGCTCCACAAGACATTACCCTCACAAGGGCTCTCTGTGGTGGCCTTGAACTAAACAACTACAATAGGCATTGCCCTACACAGATCTTGCACACTATGCAACTGCAGAGTTAGCAATGCAAAGGTGCCACCAAAGCTTATTCCCTGTGCCTCCTTGAGGGAGAACCCAAGGCACATGTGGGTCCACTTAACCCACACCAATACAACCAAGGACTGTATCAGAAGGCCTGGAGCAGAAACCTGAGATGTCCTGGGGTAGTGACATTGGAGATCCCACAGGCACACCAGGCCCCTCCCTTCAAATCATTCTGCCCTTAAGGTCCAATCTCCAGCATACCTTTAAGGTCATTCTTCCATTGCCTTGATGAACAGCATGTGGCTTATTTCTGTCCATATGAATCTCCTTATTAGACTTGCACTTGGCCACAGCATCAGTGTTCTCTCCTGAACATTCCATGCCTTTTCTTACTTTACTTTTCTCTCTTCTTATATTTTACTATAAGAAGTCAAAAGGAGCCATGTCATAGTCTGAAAATTCTTTTTAGAAGTTTCTTCTACCAAATGTCCTAGTTCATCAGACTGAAGTTCCACCTTTTATGAAGCACTAGGACGTGGACACAATTCAGCCAAGTTCTTTGCCACTTTATAACAAGGATGGTTTTTCCTCCAATTTTCTATAAGGTGTTCCATATTTTCATCTAAAACTTCATCAAAAAGATTTATTTTATTTTATTTTTTATTTATTTTTGTGGTGCTAGTGATTGAACCAAGGGCGTTGTGCTTGCAAGGCAAGCACTCTACCCACTGAGCCATATCCCCAGCCCCATCAGAAAGATTTTTACTGTCCATATGTCTACCACTTTCTGTTTGTGACCACTTAGATAATCTATAAGAAGCCTCTCTCTACAGCTTCCCTCTTCTGCTGAGCCCTCACCATGATAAACTTTTATGGTCCAGCCTCTACCCATTACAGAGTTCCAAAGCCACTTCACCATTTTTAGCTAATTCCTACAGCAACCCTCCCACTTCTTGAAACCAATTTCTGTCTTAATTCACTACTGCTAACAACAACAAAAAGCCTTTCAAAGGGTAATTTAAAACAACAGAAATCGATTCTTTCACAATTTTACACTCTGGCAAGTCCAGGATCAAGGCATTGGCAGATTTGGTATCTGGTAAGGACATTCTCACTGCTTCTAAGATGCTGCCACTTCTGCAGGGTGGGGATGAACATTGTGTGCTCATATGACAGAAGGAATAGAAGAAATGGACTCACTACATCAGACCCATTCCATCCATGCATCCGTGAAATAGAAGACTCATGTCCTGTGCTAGTCAACTTTTCATTGCTATAACCAAAATACCCAACTAGAAACCTTAGAGAAGAAAAGTTTACTTCAGAGGTTTAGTCCCTGGTTGGCTGACTCCATAGTTCTGGGCCCAAGATGAGGAATAAAATCTTGGCAGAAGTGCATGGTAGAGGATGACTGTTCCATGTGTGGCAGCCATGAAGCAGAGAGAGAGGGAAGAGGAGAAGGGGCCATAGGGAAGACAAATTTTTCCAGGAAACACCCCCAATGACCCACTTCCTCTAGCCATGCCGTATCTGCCTACAGTTACCATCCAGTCCATTCAAACTAGAATGGACTCATTAGGTTATAGTTCTCAAAATCCAGTCCAGAACATTCCTTCATTAATACAAAAGCTTCTAGATACCTCATATCGAAACCATAATGTTCCGCACCTAACCCCCAAAAGCTCTTGTCCATCTCACAATGCAAAATGTGTTCAGTTCATTTCCAAGAGCTCCCATACTCTTAACAGTTCCAGCATTGCCCAAAAGTCCAAGTCCAAAGTCCCCTTTGAGACGCAAGGCAAACTCTTGACTGTCAGCCCTTGTAAAAATCAAAAGCAACTTACATACCTCCAATATACAGTGGTACAGAGTAAACATTCCCATTCCAAAAGGGAGGAATAGGGGCATAAAAAGAAGGGATAGGCTAATCAAACAGCCAGGCAAACAGGTCCATAACTCTTTGTATAACATCTAGGACACAGGGTGGCAACATGTGTTGTCTAAATGGCTTGGGTATCCCTTTGGCCCTTTGGCTCTTGCCAGATGCAACGCACTTTGGCTCTTTTTTAATGTGGCTTTCTCCACAGCCAGCAGCTTTTCTTGGCAGATAGTCCATGCCACTGGCACCGCTTCATTCTTGGGGTCTCCATTTCAGCTTCAGCTTCACCTTCACAACTTTACCCATCTCTGTCTTGGGCTCAGCCCATAGGAATTCTGACCCTGCTATACTTTGCCTGCCTCCCAGGCTTTCCTTTGAAAATTTTGATGGACACCTCTAGGACGTCATAAGGCATCCCACATTCTAACAAAAACAACACCATGTGGTTGATGCCAAAGTATGTCAGTAGCTTGTGCCCCAGGTGAGCCTCCTGGAATCATGGTCTCTGTGTGTCTGGGCAACTGAGCATGGCGAAACAACTTCCTGGGCTCCCCTGTGCACGTAGGGCTCACCCATGATCTCTTCTCAAAGTATTTTCTTTTCCATACCCTAAGACTACAGTGGGTGTGGTCTTGCAAACTCTTGAGATGCCCTCAAGATATCTTTCCTGTTGCTATGCAAAGTACCTAGCATCTCCTTCATGTCTATAATCTCTTTAATAACAACATTTTCCTTGTCCCCAGTTTTTCATGTGCTTTTCTGGTCAAACTACAAGTTTAAAAAATCCTTCAGCTCTGCTTTTTGCTCCTGATTCTCATAGTAAACCTGGATAAAAGCTGCCAGCAAAATCCATGCCACTGACTGAATGTAGTGCTGCCTTGGAATTTCCCATGCCAGCTTAAGTAGTTCATCACTTTTAAGTCCAACCTCACAGAGTCTTGTGAGAGAAGCCCCTGGCACTTGGCTGGCAGCAGTGAATGCCTCGAATGTGTAAGGGAGACCTACATTCATGCATGCCTGACAGGAACACCTGTAGGAAGGAGCTTTCCACTGCAGCAGGCCAGTGGAGCTGACCACTTTCCCATAATTAGCATACCTGTTGCCTTGGTAACCTTAGGGGGTCCAGATTGGACCCTGAGTAAAGACACAATTAGACATTAGTGGAAACGTGATTGGACGTGGTACAATCCTTACTTTGCATACCTGGATGTTACCTGATTGGGCACAGTTCCAAACCCTGATTAGCATGAGCGTAAACAAGTAATAAACTGTAATTATCTACTTAAGGACGAAATATTCCCTAATTAAACGAACTAACAAAGAGCTCGCAACTCTCTTGTTTAGTCACCAGTTCCCAGTGCCTAGCATTGGCACTGCGCCGTTACCCCTGTGACTGAGTGAAGCTGAGGTGAAAGAACTTCATTACAGTCTGAGGACATGGGCAAAATATAGACAAATTACTTGCCACAATGCAATATGAATGACCTCTAGTCCAATTTCCAATAGTATCCTCATTCCCTTCTGAAACCTCACGAGCACAGAATTTGTCTACAATCCTTTCACCATTCTTGTCTTCTGAGTTCACACCAGAATCACCCATTAATCTCTAAGTCTTCTTCAACCTGCATCTTCAAACTTTTCCAAACTTCTCCCACAAACCAGTTCCAAAGGCTTCTGGACCACATGGTCAGGTTACTCAGCAATGATCCCACTCCTGTTATTTAATGTATGTGTTAGTTTTTTGCTGCTGTGACCAAACTACCCAACAAGAACAACTTAGAGTTGTGAAAGTTTATTTTGGCTCTAGGTTCTACAGGTTTGATCCATGGTCAGCCAAGTCCATTGCTCTGGACCAAAGGTAAGGCAGAACATCATGGCAGAAGAGTGTAGTGGAGAAGTCCCTCTCCACTCATGGCAGCCAGAAAACAGAGTCAGGGAAGGGGGAGGGGGCCACAGGGAACATCAACCCTTCCAGAGTATACCCCTCAATGACACACCTCCTCCAGCCATGCCCTTGCAGCCTGCAGTGACCACCCATTCAGTTCAAACTAGGATGGACTACTTAGGTTAGAGCTCTCACAATACAATCATTACACCGCTAAACATTCCTCAATTAATGCAGAGCTCTTGGGGACACCTCACATTCCAATCACAATGTGTCCCAATCATGTCTAATAACTGTTGAGTTAGGGACAAAGACTCAAAATTGAATTTAGGAGGGAAACAAACATTGAAAATATAGCAACAGTCTGCACTGGTGAGAGCGAATGAGGAAGAGTAAAATCCCTCACAGTCAGATTAGTAGGCAGTGCATGATTATAAATGATTATTTCTGTCCCCACTATGAAAACAGAAGGTAAAGTGGAGCAGGCTTAAGAAGAGAGGTGTTATTAACTGAATTGTATCCTTTCACCCCCCTCCCCCATTCACACATTGAAGTCCTAATCCCTTTTACCTCAGAATGTTACTGTATGACCAAGGTTCTTTTTTTTTTTTTTTTTTTTGGTGGAGGGGAGGGAGTGCCAGGGATTGAACCCAGGGACACTTAACCACTCAGACACATCCCCTAGCCCTTTTTATGTTTTATTTTGAGACAGGATCTCTCCCAGTTCCTTATGTCCTCATTTAGTTGCTGAGGCTGACTTTGAACTCACAATCCTTCTGCCTTAGCCTCCCTAGCCGCTGGAGCTACAGGCATGTGCCAATATGCCTGGCATGACTGGTTCTTCAGGGAAGATTAGGACACAGACACACATGGAGGAAAGATCATGTGAAGATAAGGGGAGAAGATGGTCATTTATAAGCCAAAGAGAGAGTCTTCAGAATAAATAAACCCTGACAGAACCTTAATCATGAACATCCATCCTCCAGAACTATAAGAAATTAAATTTATATTGTTTAAGCCATCCCGTCTAATGCACATTGTTATGGCAACCAGTTGGTGAAGGTTTAAGTTTGTGCTGAGAGAAAAGGGAACTGATCTTGAGTAGAATAATGTACAAAGATTGCCAGATAATATTAAATTAATATTATGTTGGAAGCTGTAATTTTTTAGTGATTTTCTCTAGTCCTATTCTCAGTTCTGCCTAGAAAATACCAGACATATAACAGGAGTGCCAAATATATATGAATGAATGAATGAACGAATGTATGAATTAATGAAGTTGAGAGGCAAGTGGACGTCAGAAAAGTAAAAAATATCCTCTAGTCCAGACTGAAAATAATTTATCTATTTGTGATATTAAGTAAAATCTTTTAGATTTATGAGCTTAGCATGAGATTTCCTCAGTCTGAAAATGTAAGCAGGAGAATCACTGAGCCAGAAAGAGATGGCAGTTCATTTGTTTAAAAAAATATTTATTGAGAACCTTTTGTGTGGATAGTCATGAATATGATTGATGAGGTGTATGGCCCCATGGAACCTACATTTGAGTGGATATGATTTAAAATAAAAGCAAACACACCAGACATGGTGTTACAGGCTTGAAATTCTAGTTACTTGAGTGGCTGAAGCAAGAAGATCACAAGTTCAAAGGCAGTTTGGGCACCTTAGTGAGACCCTGTCTCAAAATAAAATAAAAAGGGCTGTGAAAGTGACTGGGGTTGGAGGAACATTTACATAAGGTGGTCAAAAGAGGTGTCTCAAAAGAGCTACAGTTCTCTCTGAGAACTAAGTAAGGGGTGGGGGAGTATGCTACAGAAAGTGTTCCAGGCAAAGAAAAAAAGCATGTGAAAAGATTCTGTTTGAAGAACTGTAAGAGGATCGTGTGAGTAGAACTTGGTGGGAGAGAAACGTGGTAGGAGATGAAATCAGTGAAGGAAGCAGGGACCTGAGTACGGAAGACTAGAGAGGTGAGGGAATCTAGGATGAACTATTGTGGCAGAGATTGGCAACTTCACTAAAACTTATTTTTCTTTTCTTCCTGGGCATATAGATAGTATATATTTCTCAGCCTTCCTAGACATTAGATATAGCCTGGAATTTTTAGAGGTGAAAAATATAGTCACTTAAATATAAACATCAGCAGAAATTAGACACTGCAGAAGATTAGAGAACTTTAAGAGACAGAATAAACTCAAAATGAAACACAAAGAGAAAAGGGCTGGGAAAAATTCCAGAACTTCAGCAACCTGTGAGATAATATGAAGTGGTGTAACACACTTGTAATTGGGGTTCCAGGAGAGAGGAAGAAAGGGGAGAACGAAAAATAACTTAATAGATAAAGGTTGAGGTTTTATAAATTTAAAGAAACTACAAAACTCATACAACCTGAGAAAATCAGCTTCAAAAAGAATAAACAGATGCGGGAAACTCAGGCACATCAAAATCAAACTGCTAAAAATCAATGACACAGAAAATGACATCTTAAAATCAGGCATACAGTTGGGAAGATGAAAGTGAGGAAGACAGAATATCTCAAGTTACACAAGCCAGAAGGAAATTATATCACCTCTCTAAAATGTTGGAAGAAAAATGGCTAAGTCTTGAATTCTGCAACAAGCAGAACATTCCTTCAAAAATGAAAGTACTTAAGAGAATACAAAGGCAAACCCAGGTGGGGAGAAAACATTTTCAGTACATATACCTGATAAAGGACTTGTATCCAAAGTCCATGAGAACTCTTAAAACTCAACAATAAGGAAATAAACAATCCAATTAAAAATGAGCAAAGCATCTGAATATATACTTCTCTAAATATTGTATGCAGATGAGAAATAAGTGTATGAAAGAATGTTCAACATTGGGAAATTGCAAATTAAGACACCAAGATGCCACTAATACCTATTAGAATGGCTAAAATCTAAAACACTGACAACATCAAATACTGGCAAGGATGTGGAACAACAAGAACTCACAGTCCTTGCTGGTGGGAATGCAAAATGGTACATATTTTGGAAGACATTTTGTCAGTTTCTTACAAAACTAAACATTCTTTTACCATATGATCCTGTAATCATACTGCTCTGTTACGGATTGAATGTTTGCACATGTAAACATTCCCCAAAATTGTATGCTGAGTCCCTAAATTAGAGGTGGGAATTTGGGACATAATCAGATCAAGATGAGGTTATAAACGTGACCAGGATGAGATTGGTGTCCTTACAAAAAGGACCTCATCAGGAACCAAATCTGTTAATGGTTTGATCTTGACCCAGAACTCAAAGATTTGGAAAGTCCTCAGTCTATCCATAATGCAGAGAACACCAAGGGTGTGGCCAAACAACCTAATCAACCACCCAAGTAGAGAGACCAGAGATCTCTTTCTCTCTTCACTATGTGTGAACACAGCAAGAAGGCAACCATCTGCAAGGCAGGAAGTGTCAGATTCCTGGTGGGAGGCCCTCACCAGGAACCTGACATGTTGATGACCCTCTGGTGTTGGATTTCCCAGACTCCAGAATAGTGGACAATAAATGTCTGTTAAGTCCCCCAGTCTATGGTATTTTGTGATAGCAACCTATATTGATATTTGCCTCTGTATTATCCAAATGAGTTGAAAATATGTCCACACAAAAACTGCAAACAAATGGTTACAGCATTTTTATTCATAGTTTCCAAGACTTGGAAGCAACCAAGATGAACTAGCACAGGTGAATGGATAAATAAATTGTGGTATATATAGACAATGGAATATTATTTAATGGTAAAAATAAGTGAGCTATTTAAGTCACAAAAAGATATGGAGGAATCTCAAATATATATTCCTAAGTGAAAGAAGCCCATCCAAAAAACAATATACTATATAATTCTATATGGCACTTTAGAAAAAAAAAAACTATGAAGACAGTAAAATAACCAGTGGTTGCCAAGAGTTAGTGGAGAAGGAGACACGAACAGGAGGATCACAGAGGATTTTTAGGGCAATGAAATTATTCTTTATGATACCATGAGAGTGGATACATGTCATTATATATTTGTCCAAATCTGCAGAATAATATCTAATGCAAACTATGGACTTTAGACAATTATGATGTGTCAATGTACATTCACCAATTGTAACAAATGCACTATTATCAGCAGGATAATGGAGGAAGTTGTGCATGTGCAGAATATATAAGAAACTGAAATGACTTCATAGCAAAAGAGAATCTGATTTTAAAATGAATAAATGAGCCAGGCACAGTGATGTATACCTGTAATCCCAGTCAAGGCAGGAGCATTGCAAGTCCAAGACCAGCCTCAGCAACTTAGGGAGGCCCTAAGCAATTTAGCAAGACCCTGTCTCAAAATAAAAAATAAAAAGGGCTGGGGATGTGGCTGAGTGGCCTCTGGGTTCAATCCCTGGTATCAAAAATAAAGTATAAAATAAAATAAGCAGATGATCTGAATAGGCATTTCACAAAAGACACACAAATGGCCAACAGGTATATAAATATGCTGAACATTGTTAGTCATCAAAGAATTGCAAATCAAAACCCCAGTAAAGTATCACCTCACTCTAGTTAGAATGGCTGCACTAAAAAGACAAGATAACAAGTGCTGGCAAAGATGTGGAAAAAGAGAACTCTTACATATTATTGGTGGAATGTACATAAGGACAGCCATTATGGAAAACAGTATTGCAGTTCTCCACAAAATTAACATAGAACTACCTACCACGTGATCCAGTAATTCCACAACTGGTATACACACAAAGGAAAGGAAATCAGTGTGTTGACAAGATATCTGTACTCCCATGTTTATTGTGAAGTTATTCACAACAACTAAGATATGTGAATCAACCCAAGTGTCCATCAATGGATGAATGGATAAAGAAAAAGTGGTGTATACATGTATGTATATACTCAGCCATGAAAAGATGAAATCTGTTATTTGCAACACCATGGTTGGAACAGAAGGATATTATGCTAAGTGCAATAAGTCAGGCACAGAGGGACAAATACTATGTGATTTCACTCACATGTGGAATCTAAAAAATTCAATCTCAGAGAAGCAGAGAGCAGAATAATGGTTACCAGAGGCTGGGAGACATGTGAAGGGGAGATGTGGATTGGTCTGTCAGTGGGTACAAAGTTACAGTTAAATAAAGAGAATAAACTCTGCACCATGAGTAGTGGTGCACACCTATAACAGCTACTCAGGAGGCTGAGTTGGGAGGGCAGCCTGGGTAACTTAGTGAGAACCTGTCTCAAAATAAAAGTTAAAAAGAGTTGGGGAGTGGGCTGAGCATATGGACTGAGCACATAGCTCAGTAGTAGACTACTTGTATAGCATGCACAAGGCCCTGGGTTCAAGGGGAAAAAAAGTAAGTTCTGGTGTTTCAATGCAAAGTAGGTAATAGTAATCAATAATAAGATGGTGTCTATTTCAAAATATCTATAAGAGAAGATTTTGGATGATTAATCACAAAGAAAGAATAAATGTTTGAGGTGATGGATATGCTAATGATTTGATCCTCACACAATGTATCCATGTATCAAAATATCACATTGTACCCCACAGGTTTGCACAATTATTATGCTTCAATTAAAAATAAAAAACAAATATTAGAAAAAATGTTCAACATCTCTAGCAATTAGAGAAATGCAAATCAAAACTAAGATTTCATCTCACTCCAATCAGAATAGCAATTATCAAGAACACAAGCAACAATAAATGTTGGCAAGGATGTGGGGGAAAAGGTACATGCCTACATTGCTGGTAGGAATGCAGAGTGGTGCAACCATTATGGAAAGCAATGTGGAGATTCCTCAGAAAACTTGGAATGAAACCAGCATTTGACCCAGTTATCCCACTCCTCAGTTTATACCCAAAGGACTTAAAACCAGCATACTACAGTGATGCAGCCACATCAATGGTTATAGCAGCTGAACTCACAATAGCTGAACTATGGAACCAACCTAGGTGTCCTTCAACAGATGAATGGATAAAGAAAATATGGTGCATACACATGTACATACCATATATATATATATATGTATATATATATATACACACACACATATATACATATATATGTATATATCTATATACAAGATGGAATATTACTCAGTCTTAAAGAAGAATGAAATTATGGCATTTGCTGGTAAATGGATGGAGTTGGAGAATATCATGCTAAGTGAAATAAGCCAATCCCAAAAAGCCAGAAACCAAATGTTTTCTCTGATATGCAGATGCTAATTCACCATAAGTGGGGGGCCTAGGGAAGAATAGAGTTACTTTATATTAGGTAGAGCGGAGTGAAGGGAGAAGAAGGGGCATGGGGTAGGAAGGATACTAGAGTAAAACAGACATTATTACCTCATGTACATATATGTCTGCATGACCAATGTGATCCTACAATATGTACAATCAGAAAAATGAAAAATTACCCTCCATTTATGTATGATCTATCAAAATGTATAAATGCATTCTACTGCCATGTACAACTAATTAGAACAAAAAAAATTTTAAAAGAAAGTTTTTAAACCTAATTTAAACAAAAAGCCTTTATGAATTAGTGGACATAATTTAGAGTACCCAATAAGGTATAAAGCAGTACCTCAGGGCCAACAGCAGCAGGGAGATATTACCTAGGCCTGAAGGACAGGTAGAAGTAGTTATGGAAATCTACCTGTGGAAAGTGACAGAATAGTCCATACATGGCAACCAGACAAGAAGGGAGGCTGAGAAACAAATTATCCGACCTCATTCTCCTCTGCCCTCCCATCTCCATTGACCAAACCCACCTGCAGGCCAGAGGCTGAGGGACTGTCAAAGCAGCCTACAGGTCCTCCTAAGGCCCTGAGTAGACAGTACAGACAGTGGATCTGGAGGGAAAGGTGGGAAGTATCCAGCCCAATTTCCAATTCCATGGGACAGGAATGAAGGAAGGGAGGGAGGTATAAAAATTCTTAGGGATGAGGGACAGAGAAAAGGGAAGAGGCTGAAAAAGGAGTGGCTTTTAGGTCAAGGGGACTGCTCACGTATCACTAACCAAAACAGGAGTGAGCTCATATTATGTGTTTCAAAATGTTTATTTTCACTTGGAAAGTTTTAAACACCTGCCTTCTAGTCTCCTTAGCAAGTTTCCCTATATGACCCTGGATGCTACAGACATTCTAAGGCTCCCCACGTCCCTATTCCCTGCCAAACCCCTCATTCACCACTGAGGACCACAGCTCCACTTTCTTAGCACCACACTCTTCACAGGTGTGGCGAGTAGCCAGCCACTGTGATGTTCTCCCCAGTGATATAGCTGGCATCTGAAGAGCACAGGAAGGACACAATTCCTGCACAGTCCTCTGGCTCCCCAAACCTGAAGGAAACAGAGAAGAGCTGAGGTCACAGCCTTTGCAGTGTTGAACTCTGACCTCAGGTTCTGCTGGGCCAGAGGGGGCCTAGCATTCACCTCAGGCTCCATAGATGGTTGTAATGGGCTCGCACCCACCCTCCTCCCCCAACCCAGGACTGTGCTGGCCCCCCTAGAAAGGAAAAATAGCCAGGAGACAGAAAGAAGATCAGGGGTCTGTCTCCTCTTGAAATTGAATTTCCCTTGAGGTAGACACGGACCTCCAGTGTCCCAAACCCCACCTACCGCTGCAATCCATAGATTTTGTTCAAATCAGATAGTGAGTATGGCAATGTTTTCTCCTAGGGAAAAATTTCAGAGTCAACATTAGGCAGAGGGACATTGGTGGGTGTGGGGGTCAGGTGGGGTGGGAAGAGCATCATGGCCCACCATTGCCTCTGTGGGGGACGATCCTGCTCTAGCAGTGAGGCAGGACTCTGGTCTGTTCCCCACAGAGGATTGAGACCCCCGTTCTTCTGCAGGGAAAGGAGAGGCTGCTGGTCCTGAGGCCACAAGGCAGAGCCTCTTAGTGACGGGACTGGACTGGGGCTCCTGTTGGTGTGTGGTCTCTGGGGGCCTCAATTCTGAGAGAAGCCCAGCCAAGGAAGGGACCACTGAGACTGTGGTAGTGGAGGCTGGGAGCAGGAGCCACTCACACTCACCATTTGGACAAAGTCAGTCTTGATTATTCCCGGTACTATGCTGTTCACTCGGATGCCTTTTGGAGCCAGCTCCACAGCCAGAGACTTACAGAGGCCCAACAGGGCGGTCTTGCTGGTGTTGTAGATTCCCAGCTTCTGTAAAGCGAAAGGAAGAAAACTAGCAGTTCTGCATGGGAAGAAGGGGATCTTACCCAAACAAAACTGTGACCCTAGGTCACGGACTAAGAAGCTAGGCCTGACTTTAGACCCCAACAAAAACTCTTCCTCCACCCCTCACGTCTCCACAAAGAGTCTCAAGGACTGAAATCCTGAGATGGAGAAGCTTCTCTTGACTTAAGGAAATGTCAGCAAGTGGATGTGTGGGAAACTTGACCCAGAGAAAGTTGCACTGCACTTTAGAACATCCATTTAGGAAACTGGAATTAGGAGACCCAGGGTCCAGTTCTAGCAGTAACACAAATTAACTATGCTTACCCTGAACACATGGTCTAACATCCTGGGGTTCAAAGATAACATGCAGAAATGAGACTGAAACACCTCATCAGTAGCATTCAGATACACATCTCAAGTCCACCTTCTCTGGGATCAACAGTCAGTTCCCCCACACCCCACTGCAGGGTTTCACAAGAAACCAACTCAGCTGGCCCTCCCTGGTCCCACCTGAGAATCTCATACTCACTGGTATCGGCACATAAGCCACCACAGAAGAGACCAGAACCACAGAGCCTCCCCTGTGAGGAGAAGAGGAGATGGGATAAGATGACAGATAAGTTCAACTAAGAGACCATATAAGCCTGGGAATTATACTTCCACACTAAGAGAAAAACAGCTCACTGTTCATGATGAAAAGCATAAAGGCTTGGGAACAACTGGAAACACTGGGGAGAAGCTGGACCTTTAAGTTAAAGGTCAGTGCCACCCAATAAGCACAGCCAGAGTGGTATCTTTGGGGTCCTGCCAAATGAGAGGAAGCACTTCCAGAGTCCAAGTAATGTTCATGTGTCATAGAGATCCCTGTGGGGTCAGGGTGTCACCTATAATTCCTAGCCTGGCTTGCCCCTTGGTGGCCACAGGACACAGAAGAGCCAGGCTCTGCAGGGGAAGGTGAGAAAGAACAAACCCACTGTGCCTCTGACTAGGAGGAAAACAGGTGAGGTGACCCACAGAGGAGGGCAAGAGTTAGGGAATCAGAACAGGGGACCCCTGCCTGCTTCACTCTGGATACAGTTCCTGCAACTACTGCTCAAGGGCAAAATCCCCACCATTCCTGAGATGTAATAATCCAAGGGTCCATGAAACATTCTTTAAGGACCAGGAAGGCAAGTCCTGACTCCTCCCAGCAATGCTTCTCTTCATCACAAATGTCACATCCCTGGGAAGGAAGGTAGATCTAGAAATAGAGAATGTTTCCCAAATAGCACACCTGCCATCTCTCCCACCATCCTCTATTTCCTGGGCCCCTGCCCCAAGTGCTTCCTGGGGGTAGGAAAGACCAATGCATGTAGACCCCACCCATTCCTCTCATGCCCTCACCCCCTCTTCTCCATGTGGGGCAGCAGCTGGCTCAGCAGCAGGGCTGGAGCCTTCACATTCACACTCAGGATCTGAAATCAGAAAGAATATAGAGTCAGGGGAGAGAGAGTGATACCATCTGCTCAAGGGCCATTCTCACTGGTCACTTGGAGATCAATGGTCAGAGCAGGAATGAAGCACCATAACTGTGGCTAGTAGCCAGGGCACTGTGTTTCTTGGGACAACCAAACAGAGTCCAGATTGTGGCAGCTTCAGACACCTGAGCTGGAAAGGATCTCTGCTGTGAACAGACCCAGAAATCTGACATCTCAGGACTTTGTAGCAGTGACCAACACAAAGAGAGTTATTATAGAAGAGGTTTCTGAGGCCTGCAATAGGATGGACATGGTCAGTGCCTGCTGAGCCCACTGATGGCTCTGGTAAGCCCTAATCCCATCCACCAGAACTAGTACTGATGGGGCTAAATGGGAGCTTTGTGTGCAAACACGGTGGATGGGGTGCCATGCAGGATGGGTGAGACCTGCGTCCAGACCTCACCTTGTCCCAGACTTGCTCACTGGCTCCCAGAGTGCTCCCCACCAAGGGATTGACCCCTGCCACACACACCAGGAAGTCAATGCCCTTATTGTGCTCCAGGGCCTGTGGAGGAAATGACACAAGATGTAGATGAAGGAATGGATAAAGGGTAATAATGACCCAGAGAAAATATCACCCCTGTCTAGCCATCCTGGAGCTGTCCAGGAGCAGAGTCAGATCCTGGCAACCAGAGGTGAAGTAAACTATTTGCTTTTCTCCTTGGAAGCACCTATATTCTGCCTCTGCAAGACACATGGTTGGTCTGTGGGTCCCACTGGTCCAGATCTTCACTTATGAGGTATCCCCACTTTCACCTCTTCCATTTCTAATTATTTCCTTCTCTTTGTTTCCTCTGCTCTGGAAAGCTCCTCCTTTGGTCTGACATATCAAGAGCCTGTTCTCTAGCTCAGCATATGCCCATTCCACACCCCTTCAGGTTCACAACTTGCCTCTTGTGGGGTAGTCTCACAGGAAAAGCTCCTACTCCAGAAGCTAGTCTAGCAACATCCATAGTTGCTAGAGCTAAGCTGCTCAGACTTCAACATGAACTTGGATAACTTGGGGATCTTGTGAAAATGCTGACTCCAATTCAGTAGCTCTGGCAAGATCTGAGGTTCTGGGTCTCTAGCAAGCTCCTATGCCATGCCCAGCTCTTAGTCATCAGACCACCCTTAGATTGGCATGGCTCTAGTCTAGCCATGAGGGTTCCCTCCTGTTAGCAAACTTCTGGTGTCCATTTGCTTATTCCCTGACCGGGTCCCTGTCCTGAGCTGCATATGTTACTGATCTAGACTTCAGTGCTAGAGACCCTGACTCCTCCTGCCATAGTTAGATCTGCATAATCTCATCTGATCCATTCCTCAGCTTCTCACCGTAGCCACCAGTTGCTCCCGGTCCTCAGCCTTCCCCACATGACACACGGTGCCCGTTGCGCTCAGTCCCTCCCCCTGAAGAGTGGCCACTGCCTGGTCCACATTGTGCTGCTTCCGGCTACAGATGACCACATGGGCCCCATTCTGGGCCAGACGCCTGGCAATGGCAAAGCCAATCCTGCAGATAGAGAACAAGATGACCTCACCTCTCCCTAACCTGCTTCCTCGAGACACAGATTGAATTCCCTGATGTTGTCCAAGAGCAGCCTCCAAATCCTCTGAGCAAGGAATTTAGTGCATACTACATATCAGGTCTTCACAAACGCTTCCTCATTTATTCTCACAACTTTATGTACAATAATAATATTTTATAGATAAGGATATTTTCATATCAATTTTGCTAAAAGTAAAAAGTAATGTTCCATCAGAATAGTTGTAAACTATTAGGGCACCAGGCCTAAATTGTAGAGATTCTTTTTAACTGTCCAGCATTTTTTCCCTGTGTTCTAACCAGAAAGTTCTGGTATAAATTATGCTTTCTCTAAACCTAAGAGTTTTGCTCTGCTCTGAAACTTAAAAATTTTCTGCTGAAGAATATGCTCTCCTCCTGTTTCCTTACATTAAGGAAGGCTGAGCACTTTTGACTTGGTCTGGTTAAGATAAACGAAGATCACAAGGCATGTTTCCGCTATCCTATAGAAACTATTTGGGTAGCTTGGAATTTTGAAAGTATTCATCTATTATGGAGGCTAAGCATTGGGAATACACACAAAGGTTTAAAACCATGGGGATCTGGGAAGTCTATAATTACTAAACAATTCTAAAATATAATGGTCTAAGTTGGTGCTATTATAGACCATGAAAGGTCAAAAGGAAGATGATGCCCCTAAAGCACAAAAAACAGAAACTTCTCCTCTACTACCTATGGTAGGGATTCATTATATACTGCAGCTCATTCTGGCAGCTAGTGGGTGAGTGGCATTGGAGGGACAGAGGAAGAAATGAAGATTTGTCCATGAAAACTCTTGGCACTGCTCTGGAGAGCCTGCCCTGCCCATTCCCCAGTGCCAGTGGGCATTCTGCAGTCAACAAAACCCCTGAGTCTGAGACACAATAGGAATTGGGCTTCTCTCTATCTAATAGAGAGGACCCTAAAATACCATGGCTATGTGACTATGAAGGATGTGGACAAGAGGGCTGTCCTGGTAGCAATAAGTTAAATGTCTGGGGATTACCCAGTCAATAAGTGGTAAAGACTAGGTTCAAACTCTGCTCCAATTGACTCAGAGTAGCTGGTTTTCTGACTGCCTCATTCTTGGAGCTCAGAAACAAGATATTTTAGGGAGAGACTTGGAGTTAAATTCTAGAACTGTGTGATGAGGTCAGGACACTAAGCAGGCAGGGATACCTGAGATGAGCAGGATAAAGTGACATCAAGTCATGAGACAGTCAAGGACTTGCATTCACCCACCCTTTAGTAGATCCAGCGATCACAGCCACTTTATCAGCCAGGGAGTGGCTCTTATCTGCCCTTTTGCTGAATGCTCTTGAAGATAGAGGGATGGAGGAGCAATGAAGACCCCTCAAGTTCCATGACACCGCCCTGAACATGGATGGAAGTTGATATATGGCCTCTTCCTACTGGATGCAAAATTCCCAGGGGAAGAACCTAGGAAGACAATCACATTACAGAATACGTTAGGACCTATGTCATCCTGTGTCCTCCAGGGAGGCTCCACTGAAGTCTCTGATAGGTGTCCCACCAGCCTCCACACTTACCAGGAAGCTCTAGAGTCATCCATGTCCGTTCTGTGGCCAACTCCCCGACCTATAGTGAACCACACCACTGTGGCAGACAGGCCCAGGCATGGTGTGGCTCTTGGTAGATGCCTGAGTGGTACCTACCTGACCCTTCTCCACACCTCCAAATAAAGACTATCACTATATTCTTCTTTTGTTTTTGGTTTTTTCTTTATATGATTCTGGAAATCAAACCCAAAACCTCATGCATGCTGGGCAAGTGCTCTATCCCTGAGTCCTTCTTATTTTTTGAGATAGGTTCTCACTAAGATGCCCAGCTGGGCATTGAACTTGAAATCTTCCTGCCTCAGCCTCTTGAATAGCTGAGATTATAGGCGTGTACCATCACTCCTGGCTTTGTATTGTTCTCAGAGTTACATCTGTACTTTCTCTACACATCCACCATCTGAACATTGAACTTGTATTAAAATTTTTTTTGGTGGTTCTGGAGATGGAACCCAAGGCCTGGCACATGCTAGTAGTAGCCTCCCTGTCAGAGATCTAAATTGATCAGCATGTCTGACAGGCAAGTTGCTTCCCCTCACCACTCATGATTCCCATTCAACTTTAAAGTCCTGTTTGTTCAAAAAACATTCATAGGGCATCTATCTCAACCTCCTTCTGACCTCCAGTCCATACTGCCCATACTCACCTGCCCAAAGATCTCATGGCCTTATGTCATTGCAACTTCATCAGTGACACCTTATATCTGAATCAGCTGCCTCTCAACCCACAAAATTCATCTCAAACCCCCTCTCCAACTAATGGGAAACCAAGGGGCAATAATTATCTAAGGCTGGCTATCCTCAGGAACATAGTGCAAGGCAAATAGTTGTGGAGGTGACCCTGGGAAGCAATACTAGAGAATGGAGAGAGTGGGATGGAAAAGAACTTAATCCACCAAGGGCACATGATCAAACAGGTTATCTCTATGAGCAACTGGAGCTCAATCCTGATGAGAAATTCTGAGCAAGTGTTTCAAATTTCAGAGTTAGTCCAAGGAATCTGAAGATATAGGGTGGCCAATTATCCCAGTTTCCCAGGACTGCAGGTTTAGCACTGAAAGATCTGCATTCCAGGAATCCCCAAGTCCCATGCAAACCAAAACCATTAGCTCCCTTCACGGATTATATTTCCAACTCCCATCAGCCATTGGCTGAGGGCTGCTTCTGAGCTGCATTAGCTTGGAGGCACAATCTTGGCTCTTGAGACACAAATGCCTGTTCCAGAGAAATGATATATCATTTATAAGGACTGAGAGTAGCAGCCCAGGGCTGAAAGAGGGAGACAAGGTCTTTGGGGGAAATGGGATGGTGCTTGGGGCTACAAGGGCTGAGGAGCCATCCAGGCACAGAGTGCAGTGAGACTGGACCTGTGATGGAATAAAAAGGGAGCCAGCATAGAAAAGACCTAGGTAAGGGATGAAAGAGGGCTCCTGGAGGTTTCTACAAATTAATAATTTTTATGTAAATAAATGACAGTCATGCTCAGGAATACATAAACTTCCTTCTGGGCCCTAATGACTAAAAGCTCGTCATTTTTTTATTACCCATTTTTCACCTTGATTTAATTCTTACTCCACTTTCTGAATGGTCTATTCTAGTCTTTATAGCACCATTAAGTAGGGAATTAATACAGAAAGCTAACCTAACCTTTCCTAGAGAAAAAAAAAATCATAGGTCTCTAAAAATAGACAAGTTCATGTCTGTTCTACATCAAAGCTTTAAACAATCATGCACTTTCTATCTAAATCTCTGGCTTTCAAAGCAAATTCTCAAGGAGTTTTGGGGTCTAAATCATGTCCCCTCACAAGTTATATGTCCAGGCCTTAACCACCAATGTCTCAGGGTGTGACCATGTCTGGAGATGGGGCCTTTAAAGAGATTATTAAATTAAACTAATATAACTGAGGTGGGACTTTGCAGAAGAACAAATGCCATGGGACATGATCAAAGCAATTGAGAGAAGAAAATGCAACCTTAAATACATTTTTTTTCAGAAAGAAAATAATTTAAAACAATGAAATAACCTTTCAATTCAAGAAGTTAATAAAAGATAAACACTGATAAACTCAAGTTAAAAGAATGAAAAAATAAAGACAAAAGCAGAAATCATGAATTTGGAAACAAAAACAAGAGAAAATATATCAGATTCTAAATCTGTTTTCTTTGGGTCACAAAACTATAATTTAATTTTTCCATTTAATTTTTACTTGTGTTAGTTAATTTCCCAAATTTTCTACACAAAAAGCACACATTGCTTTTACATTTGAAAATTGATTTTTCCAATTACTACTTGGAGAAATGGCAGATTCTAGGGCTAGGATAGGAAAAATGCAAGAAGAGCCTGAATCTTTTAGAACCAGAAAATAAGCAATTGCTAAATAAATAAATAAAACATTTAAAAAAATCAAAGGACTGGAGGCATAGCAAAAGGACACAGGAGCCAAACTTTCAGATATCCCAGTAGCCAAAACTAGAAGAATTTGAGCAAGAAAATAAAGTATTGATTATTTTAACTCAAAGTATAAAATGAACATATGTGTGTCCAAACAGAATACCATTTTTTTTTTAATTGGTGGTGCTGGGAATTGAATCCAGGGCCTTGTGTATGCTAGGCAAGCACTCTACCAACTGAGCTGTATCCCCAGTTCACTTGTGTGTCCAAATATTATAAGATATTTA
The DNA here is from genome assembly GCA_020662805.1 of Glaucomys volans. Classification (NCBI taxonomy): domain Eukaryota; kingdom Metazoa; phylum Chordata; class Mammalia; order Rodentia; family Sciuridae; genus Glaucomys; species Glaucomys volans. Next base: position 55,237 of record JAJEJO010052635.1, read on the forward strand.
ATAAGATATTATAAGAAAAGGAGTTAAGTGACCTTAAAGGTGAGCTGGATTTGGAGTCTCATTTCCAAAGAAGATAGGAAAGGGAAAAGAGTGACCTTACAGTGGAGAAACATGGCAGACACTTCCCAACCAAGCAATCAAGGTTAACAGCACCACATAGGTCATACCTGGTGATATTTTCTCCAAAGCCCACCAATCCAACCATGAGGGAAACATCAGATAAACCCAAACTGAAGGACATTCTACAATGGCCAAGCATCTCTGAGAGTGGGGATAGCTCAGCTCACAAGTATCTCTGGTAGTAGCTGAGATTTGCTACCACAGAAGAGACTGTGGACTTGACCTTTTGGCTCTGAATACAAAAGAAATAAGGTTAGCAGTGGAGTTCATTGACCACGCAGTCTCCTGAGAGCCTTGCAGAACAGAACTGTGCTGAGAAAAGGTGTGTGTGCCCTAGTGGCCTCTGGTATCTCCAGCCTTACAGCCTTCTATTCCCAAAGGGACTTCTGGAGGGAAGAGGCATACCTACCTGGGACCAATGGACTCAGCTTTTCTGGATTTCTTAGCAGAAGCCTGGTTCTGCAGAAGTCTTGCAACTGTGCTGCTAGCTCCAGGAGTCCACTATATGGGAGTTCCACCCCATTCTTCCTTGTCTTTCAGACACACCCTTAAGCTTACCCTATTCCTTTCCCACCACACTCCCAAGCCCTCTTGATGAGTCATGAAATCATCTCAGCAAAATAGTGTATACTTAAAACCACCTCTAATACCCCAAATAACCCCTCCTAAGGCAATATTCTGCCTTCAAAGCTGCCCCAGTTTCCTGGTAACAGAAGATCCTGGAAGGCATTCCCAGGTGCCAAAGAAGCCATCGTATCAATTTGTTAATTAAGTAAATATCACACCAAATAGGAAAAGATATGTATCCAAATGACTCTGACCAAGATAGAGCCTAAGGGAATGCCATCACTAATTAAAGTCCTGGAGAGCTGTGGTCATGGGGAAATATTTCAGCAGGTTTTTAGCAAATTCAACCAAATTCAAATTTTTACCGAATTCAACTAAACCACCAGTCCATCTCTGACTCCTCTTGAGAAATGTTTGTTATGATGCATTAGCTGTTTCTACCAATGGCATCTTCCCCTTTCTGACATCTATTTGGAAGATGTGATCATTCTTTGCAGGGACCCTAACACCCAGGGCACTGTTATGCAACTCTTAGGCTCCAGAAATGCTTGCAAATTAACAGACACCAGAGAGTGGAGTTGGATGTGTTTATCCCTTCTCTGAAAGTGGTGTCATCTTTGTATACTCTGTTCATCTGTTGTGAAATATTTGAATTCGTGGAAAGAAAATAGCATAATACAGCTACCACCCACATTTAACAGCTATTAACATTTCCCCCTATTTGCGTCAAATTTTACTTTAAGAAAATAATATTACGAATTGAATAAAAACCCCCTTTTCCACTTCTTTCAGATCAGATTCCCCTCTCTCTACCTTCCCTAGAGATGGTCACTGTCCAGAAGTCGTGTGCACAGTTTTTGCCCATGCTTGGACAGTTTTACTATACATGCACTAATAAATAATTCATATTATTTTGCTTGCTTTTAAACTTTGCCAAAAATTACATTATCACACTAATTTTATCATTATGCAACTTACTCATTTTTAGAGACCTTTATTGTTGCTTTTTTTTTTTTTTAAGGAACTGGAGATTGAGCCCAGGGATACTCTACCACTGAGCTACAACCCTAGCCCTTTTAATTCTGAAATAGGGTCTCATTAAATTGTTGAGTCTAATCTTGAACTTGTAATCCCTCTGCCTCAGCTTCCTAGGTCGCAGGGATTACAGGGGTGTGTCACCACACCCAGCAAACTTATGTTTTTAGAACTGATCCAGGACACACCTTATCTCTAGTCTATTTACTTTCACTGCCATAATACAGTATATTACATAGAGTATACACAATTTGCTTGTCCATTTTCCTGTTGAAGGACATTAAGTCGTTTAAGTTTTTATCTATCACACATAAAGCTGCCATAAACATCCCGTACATTTCTCTTTGCACCACACGTGTTAGCTTTTCCCTGGAGTTTACATCTGGAAAGAGGAAGCTTGGTCCTGTACGTGAACAAATTTGTTTTCCAAAGCTGTGTGGTATTGGTGTACATCTGAATGAGAACTCCTATTCCTCCCCATTGTTCCTACAATTCATACTCTCAGACACTTCACTTTTGTTAGTCGGGCAGATGTAAAAGAGCATCTTGTTTTATTTTGGGTTTTCCTGGTCACCAGGAAGTTAATCCTCTCTCCATGTCTGATGACCATTCAGGATTCCTTGTCTGCAGGTCGCCTGTTTGTTCTGTTTTCTACTGGGTTGCCTGTCTGCTCCTTACTGATTTTTTTTTTTTTTTTTTTTGTGGGAATCAAACCCAGGGCCTTGTGCTTATGAGGCAGGCAATCTACCAACTGAGCTATATTCCCAGGCCTCCTTACTGATTTTAAGAGTATTCACATATTCTTGACACTACTCCTTTATTGGTAGACTTTGCTCATTTCACCCTTGCTTTTTGCAGTCATCTCAGATCTTCAGCTTCCCATTCCTAATTCCTTGAAGATTTTAGCACCTGGTTCATTGTCTCTTTCCAGTGCTAGCCCCATCTTAATTATAAGTGACTTCAATATCCACATTCATGATCTTAGTCCCTTGACCTCTGCATTCCTAGTGATCCTATCTTCTTGCTTTCCCTATGCCACCTGTTTCCATAGTCATACCTGAGACCTTGCTCTTACCAATAACAGCACTCCTTCCATTGTCTTGATGACCAAGCATCTCACTTTCACTATTACCTCATTTTCAACAACTTCCTCCAATAGCCTGATTCCAGTAATTCTTCAAGCCTAATGGAACCTGCTATCCATTGACCTGCCTGTTTTTTAACATTCCTCACCCCTTCATGCCCTCACTTCCTACACTGTCCATCTTAAAATCCACATTCTATCATTATGATCTCTTCTCGAATTCGTAGTTATTCTCTTACTCCCCGCTCCTTCCTTGATCTTTCCTGGAAAAACTCCAACACTGAGTAAATACAACTCTCCACTTACTCTCCAATAGCACACGAGCAAATGATGTTCTCTGTGGAAAAACACAAGCATGGGAAGGGTATTTCTCTAAGCTTATGACCCTGACCCTGACCTTAGGAGATTTTTTTTTCTTTTGGTGCTGGGGATTGAACCCAGGGCCTTGTTCTTGCGAGGCATGTACTCTAACAACTGAGCTATATTCCCAGCCCAGGAGATTCTTTAGAGTGGTCCTTCAATCCTGCTTCACTTCCTTATTGATTCACTCCTTTATTTCTTATGGATAATTATCTCCTAACTTCTTTTTCCTCAAACTTTCAACATCTCTCACTTCTTCACCTTTAGCTGATGACCCTGCTTCTTATTGCACTGAGGACATAGAATCAATCTAAAGAGTATTGCCAATCCCTTATACATGTTCCAAATTCTCTTTTCCTTCTGTTGTATGAATAAACTACCTGTGCTCCCAAGAAAAGCCAATGCTTTCACTCTTTCCCTGGATCCCATTCCTCCTCATCTCCTCAAGGATATTGTTCTTTACTGGATGATTTCTAGCAGCATGCAAACACTTTGTGTATTTTCTATCTTTAAAAAATGCACCCCTCTCCACTTACTACCATCCCATTTTCCTTGTTCTCTTCACAGGAAAACTCCTCAAAAAGATCATATACACATGCTCTCCACCTGTTCTTTCTTGAAATGACTTCAAACAGGCTTTCCTCACCCCCACTCCCCCGAAACTACCATCAAGTCACAAATAATCTCCATTTTGCCGAATCCAATGATTGCTCAGTTCTTATTTTAGCCTTTTAGCAACCTTTGACACATCCACCTTTGGGGATTATGTTAATCCACTCCTTTTTGAAATGATTTTGGTTCTCTTCCAGTCTCAGAGAATGCTCCTTCTTATTCCCTTTTACTAGTTCCTTCTCTTCCTCCCAGCTCTAAAATTGGAGTTCCCTAAGGCTCAGACCTCAGACTTTTCTTTCCTCTGTGAATGCTAAGTCACTGGAGGATGCCACCCAGCCTTACATGCCACCTAGTGACTGACTGCTTGCAAACTGACATCTCAGGCTTCACCTTCTTGCCTCGACTCCAGACTATATTACAGCTGCTCACTTGACAGTTGATAAGCAACTCTCACTTAACATGTTTAACACCACCTTACTTACTGAAGGTAGTAAGTAGCCTCTTAGTACTTTTCCCCAGCCTGTTCCTCCCAGTGTTCACCATCTTATTAAAAGGCATTATTGTTAACCCAGGTGCTCAGATCTTATAGTCTTCACGCCCAACTTCCTCTTTTCTCTCACATCCAGCGCCAGCAAATTATATATTCCCCCAATTTCTAAATATGTCAGAACATGTCCACCTCCTTCAACCTCCACCACTTCCCCCCAGGGACAAATCATCATTCCTTGCTTGGACTATTAAAATAGTCTCCAATGGGACTCCCCTTTCCTCCTTGTATCTTTCCAATCTACCTTCTGCACAGTAGCGAGAGCAATCTTTATAAACAGTCAGTCACAAAAATAAATAAATAAATAAATAAATAAATAAATAAATAAATAAAATAAAATAAAAAAACAGTCAGTCACATCCTGTTCCTCCTTAGCACAAATTCTCCAATGGTTTCCACGCCCTTCAGATGTCCTTGCCACAACCTTCTAGGCCCTGTATACCCTGTCCCTCTGCTTCCTCTTTGACTTCACTGTTATACCTTCAACACCAATATATATTTTTTAATGAATGGGCAAATCTTTTTCCTTAAAGTTTTACAGTTTTGTTTTGTTGCTGTTGTTGTTTTATATTTTTTTAAATTAGATGACAGCATCTGTGAACCAGAAAATGGCCCTCATTAGATCCTGAAACTGCTGGCACTTGATCTTGGACTTCTCAGCCTCCAGAACACTAAGAAATAAGTTTCTGTTGCTTATAAGCTACCCACTCTATGATATTTTGTTATAGCAGCCAAAATATATTAAGGCACAGTTTGTCCTATAGATACAATGAGCAAAGTAATATATGAAAAATGGTATTAATTACACTATTTATATAGCAAAAGATTGATCATAGCATAGTAAACATCTATAAAATACAATTTGTAATTTCATCAGATAAAATGAGGGATCTCAGCATGCACAGATTCATAATGATAAGTGAAAAACATAATGCATACAAGTCATGCAATATGCTACTTTTTCATGAAAAGGAGTTGGAACTACATGAGTACCATTTGTAAGTAAACGCAAGTTCTTTCTGGAAGGATGTATTTTAAAAACTGGCAACATTGATTTCCACTGGTGAGGACTGGTGGAAAGGAGTGGGAAGTAGAACAACAACTAATTTACCAACCAATGCAACTAACAACAACTAACAACCATCCTTCCATCTCTACAAGAAGGAAGAAACAGTAGAAATGTTTGGCAAAACTGAAAGCTAGTTCTTAAAAGATGGCTAACCAATATAAATATACCACGGGGAGACTCTGACCAAGGAAAAGAGGTTGCACAAAGAGCATTTGCTATGGTATTGCATGTCAGGGCTGTGGATGAATTGCACATCATAGACCTGGTTAAGGGTGGGCTTTACTGGGAAGGGGACACTTGGAAGGCTGAGCAATCAAGAGGAAGCACATCCCCTGATTCTGCCATCCTCCCCTGAGAGGCCTGAGGGGTGGTCTGCACCTAATGTCTGCATCACCCTTCCTTCCTGAAAGAACCTGGAAGAACAACCTCAGAAGACGGAGAATAAACAGACTGCTTGACTTCAAGAAAACTTGAGAAAATAGAAAACCTTAAAAACCCCAAATCAATAGTTAGCTAAACTCCATCCTTCTGTCCCCTCTCAGTAAAAGCACAGGATAAGACTGGTTTACAGATGGTTTTTACCCACTGGAAATGGATCACCAAACTATTTTGAAGAGAGAGAACTGCTCAACTCCTTTGCATCCTACGGATTTCAACAAATTGTGCTTTCACTTTAATTCAATTATAATATGTCCTAATTTCCCTTGTGGGTTTTTTTTTTTTTTTTCCAGTGCCGGGGATTGAACCCAGGGCCTCACTCAGGCCAGGCAAGCACTCTACTACTGCATCATATTCCCAGTCCTTGTGATCTCTTTTCTGATGTATGGGTACTTAGCAGTGTGTTATTCAATTTCCAGATACTTAGGGATTTTCCAAGTATCTTTGTTATTTGCTTCTAGTTTAATCCTGTTGGATCCAGAGAACATACATGTATGATTTATGTCATTTTAAATTTGTTGGGATTTGTTTTATGGCTGAGGATATGATCTACCATTAAAACTGGTCTAGGTATGTTTGGGAAAAAAATATGTATTCTGCTTCTGTTGAAGGATTATTATGTGACTGTAAGATTAAACTGGTTGATGGTATTGCTCAGATCTTCCATGTGCTTGCTGATTTTGTTTTGTCTATTGCTGAAATAGGAATGTAAAAATCTTCAGCTATAAATGCAGATTTTTCTATTTCTCCTTCCAATTTGATCTTTTTTAACTTTCTTTTGAAGTTCTACAGCTCTGTGCACATTTGGGATGGTTACATCTGTTTGATAATTTGATCCCTTTTCACTGTGTAACATTCCTCTTTCTCCCTGGTGGTGTTCTTTGTTCTGGAGTTTACATTGACACTGATGTAGTAGCCCTTCCAGTTTTTTTTCAGTAGTGCTTGCATGACATATCCTTTCCATTTTTTAACCTATTTATCTCTTTGTATTTCAAGTGAGTTTCCAGTGGACAACATATTAGTTGGGTCATGTTTTGTACCTAGTCTGACAACCTCTGCCTTTTAATTTGGGAATCTCTCTTTCCCATTAGCCCTTGGAGAGACCCATAGAAAAGAACTTGTGAGTGAGGGCAGAAACCCATGTCTTATTCCCACTGTTCTAAACCAGTAGTCCACAGTCAAAGGCGATTTTGTCCTCCAAGGGATGCTTGAGATATTTTTGATTGCTATAACTGGGAGAGGGAGTGCTACTGGCCTCTAGCAGGCCAAGGCCAAAAATGCTGTGAAATATCTTACAAGGCATGGAACAGCCTTCCACAGCAATTAATTATCCAGCACAAAATGTCAATAGTGCCAAAGCTGGGAAATGGCCCTAAACTCCCGTGGTAGCCCATCCTGGCTTTTAAGAACTCATCAAAAATTTAGTTCCTTCCCTTTTCCCACTTTCATGGCAGTCATCTCTTCTCTTCTTCCCATGCTTTGACAAAAGTAAAACAGTTCAAGTGTTCCATCTTTCCTCCACGGGTCTTGTCATGACTCTTGAAGTCATTGCAGATGGTTGTCTAGCTATCTGATGGATTCAAAAAAAGCTACAGTTTTGAAGATTATCTATGTTTCATTGCTTGACTGGAAATTATGTTCTTTTGTGGCTTTGTACAGCCTACACAGAAACTAACCTTCCCCATCTCATTTTAAAATAATTGAATCTAAGCCAAGATAAGGACAATTATAGACTAATCTCATTGATGAACATAGATACAAAAATCCCAAGGTTGTTATAGCAGCATATATGTGGTACGATGTGTGTTGGGTATGTGTGTGTGTGTGTGTGTGTGTGTGTGTGAGGGTGTGTCCGCATGTATGTAAAATAAACCATGGCCATGTGGGATTTATCCCAAAAATATCAGAAACATTCACCAATAGAAAATCTGTCATTAAAATTCAGTTCTTCAACAGACCACAGAAGAAATCTATGTGATCTTCTCAATAGATACAAAAGATTTCTTCTACAGACTTTTAAATTTATTCATGATTTTTAAAAGTCTTAAAGAGGCCTAGGAGGAAATTTTCTTAATCTCATCAACCACCTATAGTAAATAAAATTTAATAGTGAATCTGTTATGGGGTGCAACTTAAGAACAGACCGATCACCACTGAGAAGTCCAAATCTGAGAGTCTTTATCAAGCTGGCCGGCTGACTGTCTCACACAATGCCCCAAAAATGCCTATTGGGAGAACAGCCCCAACCATAAGGTTGCAGGAGTTCTTACACCAAAAATCACATCAATCATAAATGCCTGTGGCTATGATTCGAAATTACAAACTAACATCATGAAATCATCAGCAGAGGGGGAAGTGGGTCAAAATGACCCTACCTAGGTACAAACTAAAGAATAGTTACTAACATCCACGCAATCATTGTTGACATCACTGTTCACATGGTGCCTTGTTTAGGAGAAATAGGAATCAAAAGAGAACGATTTTCATCACATAAGAATTGTCATTTTGTATTGCTAAACATGTCATACTAAGTAACTGATGATGGATACAGAGGCGGGGTGTTCCCATGGGAGAAGCTAAGCAACTGTTGATGGGTACAGAGGTGGGGCGTTCCCATGGGAGAAGCATTTCCTACAAATCATGGAGTCTCAGGGTAAAATGGAGGCTGTTTAGTCATTGCCCATATAGCCTGGCCTGTAACATTTCCATGGAGCCAAATCTGTCAGCCCATCACAAATCTTAATTGCATTTCTACTGAAGTCAGGAATAAGAAGGATGCCTGCACATCCCTACAATTCAACATTATACTGGAGGTTCCAATTAATACCCTAATATAAGAAAAGGGGTTAGATATAAGAATTCATAAAGGAGAAAAAAACTGGCCTGGTGTGATGGCACACACCTATAATCCCAGGCTGAGGCAGAAGAAATGCAAGTTTCAGGCCAGCCTGAGTGGCTTAATGAGATCCTGTCTCAAAATTTAAAATAGGCTGGAATGTAGCTCAATGGTAGAGTACTCACCTAGAATGTGCTGGCCATGAATTCAATCCCCCACACTAAAAAAATAAAAAATTAAAAAAGGGAACAGCCATGGTAAGAATATATGGAATATTTGTTCATTAACATGACTGTGTCCTTATACCCAGAAACATAAAACTTGCAGATGTCTGCCCTCAGAAATTTATACCAGTAAAGATAAATCTTTAATGGATGAGCGTAGTTCTCTAAAGAATTCACTTGGGAAACAGATCAAAGCAGAAAGAGACAAGAGGATGCCAAACTTCAATCAAGATGTCTAGAGTAAAATCACATGAAGCCACAATTTCTGAGAGTGATTTGGATTTTAAAATGTTTGTATTCTTTGATGCAGTGATTCTACTTTTTGGAATCTTCACTAGCAGCATAAAAACCTAAATACCTAAATAACTTTGTGCATAAATATATTCACCATGAAATGATTTATCATAGTAAGATGAAAATTAATCTAAATATCCAACACTAGTGATACAGTCAGGAAAATAGAAGCCCTACATGATGGAAGTTATCTGTCTCTCTCTCTCTCTCTCTCTCTCTCACACACACACACACTCACACACACACACACACACACACATGCAAAATTTATTATTGTTGAACAATGCTATAAAAGGGCAACATACAATTGCATGAAGAATTCCAAAATTACCCTCCTACTACAAACACATAGAGATAATGCATAATAATATTTTAAATATATACTTGAGAATAGCAATAAAGGACATTGATATCAGGAAATTTTATTATAAAATAAAAGGCCCTAATAAATAATAGGAAATTCTCAAGTCTCAGAAAGAAAGAGGCACCTCTAAAGCCGTATAATGAGGGAGAGATGAAACTGGGGAAGTAAGTAGAGTGCTGGGCCTGGAGATGGTCTCAGAGTTTAGGAACTAGGATATTTACATCTAGGAACGTGGGGTTGGAGATGAGGCCTCCAAGAGAGGCACGGCCCTTATCTTGGCCTGATTCACTCCAAAACAGAGAATGCAGTGAGGACAAAAGAACTGATGGCCTCTCTGTTGTATTAACCAGATTTCTCCAAAGAAATAGAGCCAGTAAGGTGGTCATTTATGTAGAAAGAGATCTATTTTAAGGAGCCGGTTCATGCAATTATGGAAGCTGGCAAGTCCAAGCTGAGTGGGCTGGCAGGCTGGACTCTAGCCAAGTGTCAATGCTGCTGTTCAAATCTAAGGTTGTCACTGCAGAATTCTCTCTTAGCAGGGGGAGGTCAGCCTTTGGTTCCATTCGGACCTTCAGTTGATTGGATTCAATGCAGATCCACCCACACTATGCAGGGCAATCTGCTTTACTCAAAGTCCACTGATGTAAATGTTAATCTCATCCATAAACTCCCTCACAAAAATATCCACAATAACTTTTGAACACATATCTGGGCACCAGGGCTTAGCCAAATCGAAACATGAAATTAGCCCTCACCCTTGAGAAGTGCAAAGAGAGGGCAGCAAGGATGAGGGAAGAGGAAGCAAAGTCAAAGAAGACAGGAGGAAATATGAAATGGCACACTGCCATTCTGGCTGACACTTGATAACAAGCCTCCAGGACCCCAGAGCATCTCAACAAGTATCTGACACATGGTTCTCAAACAGGCTGCAAAGAGAAATGATGTTTTGGTGTAGGCCATGGAGGGAGGAATCTCTTCCATTTCCTGGGTCCCACAAGTCAAGGTTCAGCTTCCAGGAATTGCCTCCTCACCTCCAGGTGTTGTTAGGCAGCCCCTCTGCAGAGACAGTCATTGAGGTGTTTCTTCCAAGTCTGGAAGTGGTGAGAGGAGCCAGAAGCTCTGGGTTCATGAATGTCAACTCAGCTGCATGGCTACCAATCAAGTGACGGCCCCCTGTTCTCAGAGAAAGTGATGGTCAGCCCCTAGTGGAGCCAGTAGTGTCCAGGAGGCTGTCAGTGCTGAGGAAATCAGAGGAGGAACACAGATTTGAACTATATATAAGCCACCTCTTATGCCACTCAGATCCACTCATTCTCTCCTATTATATTGACTCCTACTGTATTGTAAGTGGGGATTCTACAGTTGGGGATTGTTTTGTGAGCATTAACATACCCTCTCTCCTTCCCTAAGAAGGAGGTATAGTGAAATTAGTCATGGAGTCCCTTAAGGTGGTGTCAGTAACAATCCCCTGAAAGAATTCAGTGAAACAAGTCCTTGCTTTTGCAGCTGGTCCCAGATCAAAATTGATAGTCATCATCTCTCTCCTTCATGACCCATTCTAAAATTTCCTATGTCCTGCCAGCCTTCTGGCTAGTCCAGGTTGATAGCCTGGTGGAGTAAACCAGCCCCTTTTTTTCCTCTGCCCTTGGTGGTTTGCTGTAATTTCCACTGCTAGTTGTTACAGGGTATAGAAACACCAAGAAACACCCAAATAAATGTCCTAAGTTCTGGAAATTCTCTTTACTGAGCCCTTATATAGAAGGAATACTAACTCCCCACATTAATCAGAATTGATTACTCAACCAGTAGAGCAAGACCTTCCTTAGCTTCCTCATCCCTTGAGACCAGGTGGAAAAGTGACTGGGAGATATTTATCTACCATAGAATGCCTGATTTGGGGACCAGATCTCTACCAAAAGTCACTCCTATCAAGTGACCCTTTCCAACAGTTACCTTCTCTGTGTTCTAGTAATTGCTCTCTGACCTTGTCCCTTATGGCAAGCAGAATAATGGTTCCCAAGGATGTCCACATTCATGGACAGAATATGCTGGGTTATCTAGCAAGGGTTGCAGATGGCATTAAGGTTGCTAGTCATTGACTTTGAAATAAGGAAAGGATCCTGGATTATTCAGTTGGGACCAATGTAATCACAAGGGTCAGGAAGCAGAAGTCAGAGTCAAAGAGATGGCATTATTAGACCATTCAACTGGTCATTGCAGGCTATGAAGGTGAAAGGGGCCATGCACCAAGGAATGCAGGAAGCCTCTAGAAGCTGGAAAAGTCAAAGAACTGATCCTGCTCTAGAGCATCCAGAATGGAACACAGTCCAACTGACACCTTGATTTGTGTCTGACACATTTCAGACTAATTTGTTTGTTTGTTTTCTTCAGAAGTAGGGATTGAATCCAGGGATTTCACAAGCTAAGTGAGCACTCTATCACTGAACTTTATCTCCCACTCCTCTTTCATATTTCTGATCCCCATAATTATAAAATAATAAATGCATGTTGCTTTAAGCCACTAAGTTTGTGGTAATTTGTTACAGCACCAATAGGAAACTAACACCCTTTTCAGATTTAAGGGTGACAATGGTTCCCACTATAGCAGGCCCCAGAGCACTGCATCACCCCTAGCTGGTTTTCTAAACTCCATCCCTACCTTTTTAGGGGAGTTTGATAAAAGGACTATTTATTATTAACAAATTTGTGTTGTTATACATTCTTGGCTGAGACCCAAACTAAGACAGAGCCCAAAGCATCACTGTCAGGATTCGAGTATCCTCAGCCACAAAAAGGGAGAAAACATTTGTCTAACAACTTAAAGGGGCAGCTACCTGAAGTTCTTGCTGCCACATCCTAAAGGCATTGGTGAGGAGTAGAGCCCTCAATGACCAGTGACCCCCTCTTTTCCAAGTCAGTCCCTTCCCAACCTCCTTTCTTGCAGTTCCAGGAAAAGAACCCTAGGGTTCTGGTGTGTAATGTGGTCTCTGCAATTGAGTATCTTTAGGAAGAGAAGTTTTCTTTGGACCACAATTGCCTCATCTGTCAAAAGGTGGGCTTCTGGGGTAATAGTCCCTTAGGAAGCCATTGCATCTCTGACATTATTGATCTGTACAATTTAATATTACTCTGAACCTTCTATTCTTTCCCTGTTTGACTCACAGGACTTCAGGGTTCTTTAAGAAGTTCCTCTTGGCTGCATTAGTTAGACTATTCTACAATAGCAAACAAAAAAAATTGATGGTTTAATATTGACTTCTTTCATATTAACATCCCAGGGATATCCAGGTCAGGAGAGTTCAATTGAGGGTTGGGATGAAAATTCTGCTCCATACAGTCACTCAGGCACCCAGACTGTTGGCAACTCCACAACCCGCAACAAGTGGCTTTCACGATTGATGTTTTCATCCCCGTCCACCAGGAGGAGAAAAAGAGCATGGAGAAGCACCCGTGCAGTTTTGTTATAGACCAAGACCAGAAATAGTATATCTCTCACTTCTGCTCTCAATCCATTTCTATAACTCAGGTATATGGACACATCTAATTTTAAGAGAATAATAGTGCTAAAAGAAAGAATAGTGGATTTTGGTGATCAGCAAAGTGTCTCATACTGAGTTTCTTCATCTCTCAACTCAAATTCCCATAAGAAGCCCAGGAAGCTTGCCTCACCTCCTTCTCTGATCTAACCCTGTCTCCTGCCCCACTTCCTCTTGCTTACCATGCCCAGATTCATGGACCTCCTTTCAATGCCTGAATCCTGCCAAGTCCTAGAATTTGTTCTGCCTTCTACCTGGACCACTTCTCTTATGATCATTTAGGTTTCAGCTCCCATGTTACCTCCTCAGAGATCCTTTCTTGACCATCCTATGTAACATCAACCCCAGCTCCCAGATATTGCCCTGTTGAGAAATAATGGCTGAGAGTTTCCAGAACTGAAGGAAAGTACCAAATCTCAAGCAACATAATTAGAGACAAATCCATGTTTTTGTTCGAGAAATCAGAGTGCAAAAAATGACTTGAAAGAACTCCAGAAGTATTACTTCAGCAAGAAAAAACATGGACCATAATGGAGGGACACAACGCAAGTAGCAATAGTGGCCCAAGAGAGCCATAAAATGTGTTGGCAAGTCTGTTACTCAGTGCATGATAAATCATAACTACTGAGAGGCTAAAAGTGTGAAAGAACTAAAATACTAGACCAGTGTGCCATGGAAGTTAAGAGGAAAGGGTGCAGTAGGAAATAAGACATTCTATGTTTTTAGAGAAGGAGAATTATCATTTTAATTAACTTCTGGTTCTGATAGAAAAATAGAGTTAGGTACGTGTGTTTAAAAAAATTTTTTTACTTAAGCACAAAAAAGGTAGCAACAGAATGTATTACTTCTAAACCAGCAAAGGGACCAAGAAAGATCCATTATACAACAGAAGACAATAAAAAGGAAAAGGAAAAGAAAAAGAAAAGCAGAGAAGAAAACATTGGTAAAGTGGTAATAGGTTCAAATACATCAGGAATTGCAAACATGCAAATGAATTAAATTCACTTATTAAAAGTGACAGGTCTAAAACAATAAAAATTAAAAATAAAAATGATACATCTCAGATCAGATTTTTTAATCCAGCTAAATGCTGCTCAGAAGAGACACACCTTCAATGAAGTGATCCAGAAAGATTGAAAATAGAACCTCAATTCATTCTATGGCTTCACCATGACCTCCATGGTACTGACTGCCTGCTGGATTTACATCATTACCAACGCCTGCATCAACAGGTGAGCAGTGGTGAGTAGATTTTGAGGATGTCAAGTGAACAGGGCTCAGTTCTGAAGCACTTTCTTTTCTGACCAGAAAAACTCCGAATGAGCCTGGCGCGGTGGTGCACGCCTGTAATCCCAGCACTTGGGAGGCTGAGGCAGGAGGATCGAGAGTTCAAAGCCAGCCTCAGCAACTTAGCGAGGCCCTAAGCAACTCAGTGAGACCCTGTCTCTAAATAAAATACAAAATAGGGCTGGGCATATGGCTCAGTGGTGGAGTGCCTCTGGGTTCAATCCCCAGAACCAAAAAAAAAAGAAAAGAAAAACCCCGAAGGTATTGCTGAGGAAGATCATTGTTTACAGCCTATGAAGAAAATGACAACCACTGGCAAAAATCCATCTCCCACAGCATGGGAGACAGGTTAAAAGGGCATTTAGGATGTGAGCTCATCTGTACTTGAATCTCCTCCCTAGTTTTAGGAACAACCTTGACAAGTTGTTTATCCCCTCTGGGCAGTTTCTTCGCCCATGGAATAGATGGTGATGTCACCTCTGAGAGTTTGGGAAAGGCTGAATCAGATGACAGTGCACTTGTAACCCTGTGTTAAACAGCAGCTCCCAGGGGGCAATCCTCAGGGGTCCCCTAGTCTTAATGGTCCAGAAATGAATCTCAGAAGCCAAAATCACAGGAAACTGACCTGCAAACCCAAATATAATTTATTTATTTATTCGTCTTTAGGAAATATAAATTCCAAGTTGACAGTTTTTCCACAGACTCAGGAAATTTTCCTTTCCTATACCCCTTCCTTCTCCTGGGGGATGAGGTCCATGGCCATGCAGGACCACTACTTCGTGGACTTCATCAAGGTCCTCTGTAGAGGGTAGGGCTTTTTGGTGTCTTCTCTTCTCCTCCGTGGATCCCTCCCTGTGTTCAGATTCACTTCTCCTATGACAGAAAGATGCACAGCCTCCCTTCCAATCAGAGCACGCTCCAAACCCACTTTGTCCCCATTTCTTCACACTGATCCCTATAGATAGGGTTCCTTATATGTGCTGTGAAATTGCGGAGGTGGGGGCACAATTAGGAGCCCCACTGCTTGAACTGTATCCTTCCTGGAATTCGGTTCCTTCTTTTATGAGGGCTTATGTATAAAGGGGACCAAATAGCACTGGGCACTGTGGGACAGAGTAGAGTCTGTAAGATTTGCCATCTGGCCCAGACTCATGACAAAGAGCAACAATGTTATTACCACTTTGACCCCTGGGAGATAAAGATGTCTGCATGTGTGTACCTAGTGACCAAGTGTCACACTTAAAACAATGGAAAGAATGAGGTGGATTACATTGATAGCCAAGAGGATATGCAGCCTTCAACAAATAAATGGATAAAGAAACTGTGGTATGTATACACAATGGAATATTACTCAGCCTTAAAGAAGAATGACATTATGGCATTTGCCAGTAAATGAATGGAACTGTACAATATCATGCTAAGCAAAGTAAGTCATTCCCAAGAACCAAAGGTTGAATGTCTTCTCTGATATGTGGATGCACAGGAATTGGGGTATTTTGAACCAGACAGAGGGGAGTAAAGGGAAGGAAGGGGACATGGGGACAGAAATGATAGTACAATGAATCAGACATTATTACCCTATGTACATATATGATTACATGACCTGTGTAACTCTATATCATGTACAACCAGACAAATGAGAAGTTATACTCCATTAATGCATGATGTGCCAAAATGTAACCTACTGTCATGTATAACTAAACAGAACAAATAAAAAAATATATTCAAAAAAGAGGACATGCAGGCTGACATCAATAGGTATGGTAGCCAGTCCCAAGATGGCCTTAAGTGTGGTTCCTTCCTCTTGGGACTCACATCCTGTCCTTTAACACATTGTATCATGATTGATGTGTATGACAATAGTATATGGTGGGTGAGATGGCATGTCACTTCTTAAGCTAAGTCAATAAAGACATCACGGGGGCTGGGGTTGTGGCTCAATGGTAGAGTGCTTGCCTGGCAGGCGTGAGGCACTGGGTTTGATCCTTGAGCACCACATAAAAATAATAATAAAAAAAAAGATATTGTGTTCATCTGCAACTAAAAAAATATTTTAAAAAAAAGACATCATGACTTTTCCTTCCTCCCTTGGATCTCTCATCCTAGGGAGAATCAGTAGCCCTGTCTTGAGAAGCCCTATGGAGAAGCCTACTTGGTGAGTAACTAAGGGAAACTCGGGCTCAGCCATGTGAGTGGGCCTTCTAAGAAGGGAACTCTACAATTCACTCTTCAGATGACTGTAGCCCTGTATAACATCCAGCCAGCAACTTCATGGGTGACTCTGAGTCACCCAGCCAGACCAGTCCTGGATTCCTGACCCTCAGAAATTGTATGAGACAATGATTGCTGTGGGTCATTGTAGTAATAGATAACTAATAAAACAACACTTTTCTAGCACAATTGTAAGCAAATGCAGTTTAATGTACTAATTCTCACTATGTAAATACAGGTAAAATTCTAAATGCATGTAACAAAATTGAATGTTTAATAATACTAAGATAGCTTCAATATCATGGCATTATCCAAGAGATCTGGGAAAATTTATGAGATTTCACTAGAGAGCACTGACATGTTCTTACTCTCAAATCTCTGGGAAGAGGGTAGGAAGTTACTTTAGAACCTATTGCATCAGAGCTTCCTAGACACTCTGGGAGAATCTGGTGTATATTTCCTGAAGTTGAAGAAGAGGATCCTAGGCTCCCATTTTACTGATGCCAGAGGAAGGTCACAGGACACCCAACCAGCCTTTCTACGGTTTGTTGGAGGGTTCAAGGTTTTCCACAGAGCAAATGTTTGCCACTCAGCAGAGAGGAAGCCAAGCTGGGTCTACTCAATGTTCTTCCCAAGAAGACCACACGAAGAGCAAAGGGGCTTCAGCCAGTGGTGTATTCTGGACCACCAGACCAGGGAGGAGGGGAATAGGGGGATGACAAACAGAATCAATTCATTGCCCTTGTCACAGATCAGGTTGAGCTCTGAGGGACCCAAGGAAGGATCACAAGAGAATCTGTTTTAAATATCTGCCAGGCTCAGAAAGCAAGTCAAGTAAGAACGATCCTGTCCTCTGACCACCTCTCTTCAACCTTGTTCAGAAAGGAGGTGAAGGGAGAAAGAGAGGAAGCCTTTGCAATCTCCTTCCTAGGTCAGAGACTCTCTTACCTGGGTCTTGGATGGAAAGAAAGAAAAGAAGGGGAAGGAGAGAGAGAGGGAGGGCAGAGCAAGAGGAGAGGGAGGGGCAGAGTCTTCCTATGAACCAAGTGTGGTTGGAAATTCTTTTTTTATTATGAGGGGCTTTGAGCACATGGGAAGGTTCCCATCACTTTGATGTAATGAGTATTAATGTTTTGCATATTTGTTTCATCTGTTTTTTTCTGAAGTGTTTGGGACACATTGAAGATGTTGCAGTCATGTGGCACTTGACATTTCTGGATACTTTAGACTGCCTCTTCAAAGAACAGGGACACTTTTATGCATACCACAGCAACACTGTGGGATGAGTGGTGATTCTTTGGCGTCCCCTCCCTGTCTCCAAGGTATCTTTTTATACATATAGTGGTTTGCTTGTGCCCAGAAAGATAAATTGGGAACTTAACTTCTGAATCGGGGCTGTTATTTGTGACTTAAAGTGAAATAGAACTGTTCCTAAAGAACGAGAAGAAAATTCCATTCCTCAGTGAAGGAATTTTATTCCTGCTGAATAAATCTGAAAGAGATGACAGAAAACAAGGAGAAAATGCATACTTTCCTAGTTTAAAAAGAGAAGTTTATATTTTGTGAAGATGATAGACACTGCTGGAAAGATGCTCTAAGAAGTTATCCACATCTTTGTAACCCAGATGTTTTAGAACTGCACGGGAATCTCAGACATTGCTGATGTGCATGTAAATTGGTACAAACTCTATGTTGGGCGCTATGTCCGTGTCTATCAAAATTTTAAAAGCATACACTCTTTGATCCAGCAATCCCTTCCCTGGGAATTTATTCTGTACATATCCTTGCAATGGGAAAAACTTGGTAAAAGGATAAGCTTTGCAGCATTTTTTGTAATAGTACAAGATTTGAAATGATCTTCATAGCTCATTAATGAAGAACTAATTAAATATAGGTTGTTATATATTATTATATATGTGGTATTATATATTTTACATGGGTTTCTAAGTCAGCTCAGGCTGCCAGAACAAAATGCCACGTGGACTGGGGGTGGGGAGGATTAAACAAAAGACATTTCTTTCTCACAGTTCTGGAGTCTGGGAAGTCCAAGATCAAGGTGACTGCTGATTGAAGACCTGCTGAGGACTCTTTTCCTAGCTTGCAGACTGCCATCTTCTGGCTGTGTTCTCATATGGCAGATGCAGAGAAAGTTCTTTAGTGTATCCTCTTATAGAATGGCTCCTGTTATAAGCCTAATCCTAAACTCCACTTCGTGATTTTCTTACTCCAAATAGTTACATTGGGCATTAGGACTTCAAAACATGAGCTGGAGAGGTGGGGGCAGCAGAAAATGCAATCCATAGCATGATGTATAATAGCATTCCACAACAGGAATACAATAGAACACTCCAAGCCATCCCCCCACATCCCCCCTCCAAAAACAGGAGGTCACATGTAGAGAGTCAAGTGGAAACCAGCAAAGCGCAGACCATGGTGCTGAGTAACATGCTGGGTGCCCAGTGTTTGCCTTTCTCATCTGCTCCACCCTTCCCACCTGCTCTCTACTCTGACACCCCTATAAACTACATCAACAGGCTCCCTAGTCCTCCAACTCAGGTTGGTTCAGTCCAGGAGGTACTGCAACAGGAGATCAGAGGGAAGGAGAAGAGTAAGGATGGGTATCTCTATCTCTGCTTTCTCTATGCCAGGCTTCCCAGCCAGATCTGTAGCTCACACAAAGTCACCATGCCTTGGAGGCAACCATTGCCAGCCTGGTTGCCCCATTGACCCTATGCTTTGCCCAAAGCCTGCCCATGCCTTTGCAAACAATGCATATACTAAACACTACTCTAGTGACTCGCTTGATGTATGCCATCTGTTTTCTTCAGGACTCTGGCTGATGCAGTATATTAGCATTTGTGTAGCTAGAAAACAAAAACAAAAATCTTGTGTGTGTGTGTGTGTGTGTGTGTACATGCTTAGCAAACAGCTGGAAAACCACACAAGAACTGTAGCCATGATTGCCTTGAGGGAAGGAAACTGGGTGGCTGGGTCTGGGGAATGGAGAGGAAGAGGTATTTATTTTTACTGTATACTTTCTGTTCCTTTTGAATTTTGTACTATATTTGAATTACTTATTTGAAAGTTTTAATTAAAATTTTAAGATAATAAAAAATGAAGATTACAGAGGAACTTGGTGTCAAAAGGCTGCATGGGCAGCTGTCCCCACAGCATCCTGGTCCTTTCTTTCCCAGGATTAGTTGCATTTCTTGGCAGATATTCTATGCCAGCAATTGAACAAAGAGACAAAGACATAATTAATAAGCATCTCCCATTCTACAGTGCATAGATGGGAAGGGAATATTCTAAAAGAAGGAGAGGAGAGGAGAGGAGAGGAGAGGAGAGGAGAGGAGAGGAGAGGGAAGGGAAGGGAAAGGAAGGGAAGGGAAGGGAAAGGAAGGGAAAGGAAGGGAAAGGAAGGGAAGGGAAGGGAGGGAGGGAGGAGAAAAATGCGGTGCATTAACTCTTAGACCATTTTCTGATACACTCTGGCAGCAAGCAGTTCCTAGTAAGGCACTACAGTCACCACCACCATCCTTACGTGTGCTGACTACATCTTTGTCCCCCTGGTGGATTCAGTCCCAGTGACCAGGATAGAGCTTATTCTGGCTTTCACGTAGGCTCACCTTCTAGTCCCCCTCTGACAGCCTTGCACTCAACACTAGCTACACCTAGCTGAGTCACAATGACACAGCAGGGCTCTAGCTTGTAGGCCACACAAGAAGGCCATGTCCACTGTCTGGGTATGGCTCCACTCGGTAGGGCTCCTTCTCCTGCTCCTCAACATCTCTATTTTTATCGTGCCTGTTAGACTGCAGTGCTCTTCATTTTCTTCTCATTATTATTGGTGGGGTCATGCAGAGGCTTCGTCACCCAGGAGACAGGGAGGGAGGCTGCATGCACAGCTCTTCCCCAGGTGTGGCTATTCCATCATCTGACAATGCAGTCAGGTCTGTCTCCTGGTGGTAGGGTGACCACCAGGGTCCATGAGTTCTTCTGGCTCTTTCTCCTTCCAGAGTCTCTGGTGTAATCACAGTTCCCTGCATCAACCCTTCTCTGCTTAAACAGAAAGAAACATCTTTATTTTATAGACAGGTATGTAATTGAGAGAGAAAACAGCATCCATACGAATCCTGTGTGTACAACTTTCAGGGGAGAATAAGGTGTAGGTAACCAACTACAGTACTGGAATCTTATGGAACAATACTGCTCCAGTCCCAAAGAACTCAGGTTGCTGCTCCTTTCCCAGCTCATGCAGCATGAGGACTGAGGCTAGAAGAGAAGTCCCCAAGACACATTGGCATTAAAAACCCAGCAGACTCCACCACAGCAACTTGAAACACATCATAGTCCCAGGAGGGCAGGAGCCAGGAAAGGAATGACAAAGCACCATCTCCATCACAGGGTGCTCCTGCCTCCTCACGCCCTGCTCTCAGCCCCACAGCAGGGACAGAGGGCAAGCCCCAACCCCTCCCACCCTGTGTATTTCCCTGTGGGAGTGAGTCACTGCTGGAACAGTACCTTCCCACCCTGTAATACCTGGATTTCCAGTGTCACTTCTTGGTGAGCATCTCCTGGAGTTGGTTCCACTTGGTTTACCCTGTCTGAACCTCCCCCACTAAGGTTTGTTTCATTTTGGTTTGGTTTTGGTTTTATACTACTAAGAATTGAATCCAGGGGCACTTTACCACTGAGCTACATACCAGCTCATTTCATTTTTTTTATTTTGAAACAGGGTCTCACTGAGTCGCCTTGAACTGCCTCAGCCTCCTGAGCTGTTGGGATTACAGTCACATCCACTGCTTCAGACCTTCTCTCATGCTTTTGCTGAGTACCCAAAGCACAGAGGATCAGAGTGAAATGATCAATTAGAAATGATCATATAAAGATCTATCTTGGTCAGTTTGGGCTGCTACAACAGAATGCCAGAGACTGGGTAGCTTAAATAATAAACATTTATGTCTCACCATTCTGGAGGCTGGAAGTCCAAGATGAGACTGCCAGCATATTCCAGTTCTGGTGAGGGCATCTTCTAGACACACCAATGACCTTCTGGCTGTGTCCTCACCTAATGAAGAGGGCTCTGTGCCTTCATCCACTTCTAAAAGGTTACCCATCATACTACCTAATCACCTCCAAATACCATCACACCAGGAAATAGAGTTTCCACATATACATTTGTGGGGAATATAAATCATCCATAGTAAACACTTTGCTTTGTACCAGGCCCTGTGCTGGGAAGTTCACAGCCTCTGTCTCACTTACTCCTCGCCACCCCCAGAGGCATGCTACTCCCATCCTACAGAGCAGGAACTAAGGCTAGAAGAGGGCAACTGACTCAAGACCTCGTGGCTTTGAACTGACAGAACTGAACTTAAATCCAAGCCCATCTGACTCCACAGCATTTGTTTATTTATTAAGCTTTTTAAATTCAAAAATAATGAGCCAGGCATGGTGATGGGTATCTCTAATCCCAGCTACTCAGGAGACTGACGCAGGAGGATTATTTGAGCCTGGGAGTTTAAGCCAGCCTGGGCACTAGTGAGACACTGTATCAAAAACCAATCAAATAAATAAATAAAATCTGCATATTATAAAGAATAAAAAATCCAAACACCATTAAAGGATAAAAAGTATCTCTCCTATTCAAACCAAAAACTACTTTCCCAGAACCCACCACTGTTGTCAACTTTCTTTTCCCTTCTAAAATTAGTCTATGCATACACTCCTCTCTATATTTACTTTTGGGACATACACAGTAACATTCTTTATATTATTCTACATCTTGCTTTTTTTTCACTTATATCTTGGTGATTTTTCAGTGATCAGTAGCTATAGCTCCCATTCTTTTTAACAGAGAATTGACTAAATGGATATATAATAACTTATTTAACCCTCCTTTATTATGGGCATTTAGGTGGTTTCCTGTCTTCTGCTGTATACATCGGGGGCTATAAAGTATACCTGTGTTCGTAAGTTTACCCAAGTTACATTACATTGCCTTTAAATCTTTGGTCCTTCTGGAATTCTTGACATAATAAATGAGACAGAGATCTGGTGAAGTGTGTGCTCTTGAGCACAATCCTCCACTGTGGGCAAGTATCTGACCTTGCACACAGTGGGCACTGGTAAATGTCAGCAGTGACCGTGGCAGTGGGGGTCGTTGCAGCAGCATCTGCTGCACACCCAGGAGACAGCTTTTTGAATATATGAATAAGCAGTTCATCCTCAGCATTAAGGAAGGCTGCCGGGAAGTGTCCTAACCTCAGGGACTGGGTCCTAAGAGTTGTTTGCTCATCAGAATGAATGAGTTTGTAGAACTTCCCTGAGAGTATTTCAACAAGGGAGGAGAGAAAGACATCACCTGCACGCAGGATGGGATGCAGCCCAAAGGTAAGGATCCAGGATGAAGGAGCTTCTGAAGACACACTCCTGGCAGTTAGTGTAGGGCTTTCCTTGTAGATGGCTCAACAGAACTGCTATCTGCACAGAATCCTGTGGGTGGAGGCTAATTGGAATGGCAGAGCTCTGAACATGTAATTAACCCTTTGGTTACATGAGAACACAAAGGGCCTATGAGAGGCAGTTGGAGGTTCACGTTCTGTGCCTGGTGGATAGAAGGTGGAGAATGCCACAAGAAAGAAATGTGAGCTGAAAGGCCATATCCCTCAAATATAAGGATTGCCTGAAGGAGTTGCTCTCTTGGCTGGATGGGTAGGTGCGAATCTCACCAGCTGGAGATCAATGGGACTCCTCCGATAACTGGTGCACACAATGTAAGAGCAGAGGAGCAGCCTGCCCTTCAGTCCTGGAGTTGAGGTGATGGGACCAAGCAAGCCCCCTCCTGATTGGGTCTTGGAGAGTCTGAGCAGAAGGGCATCTTCCCTGGTCTCTATAGGACTGGTACTGATAACAGCTAATATCTACTATAAGCCAGGTCAGATGTTAATTCATTTCATGTTTGCAATACAGTCCTACAAATTGATCCCCATTTAATATATGAGAAAACTGAGTCACAGAGAGGCTGACCCTCTAGAACTAGAGTCATATAACTGAAGTCTATTATCAAAATTGACCAGAAGCTTAGCTCTGAGGGATGTACTTGCAGATTATTGGCTGTCCCCTGATTTGTGGTCCCAGAAAGGTAATCCAGCCTTAAGTCATGCTTGCACCTTTCCTAAGTCACTCAGCCCCACTCCAGGAAGAAGCAGACTCAGAGTCACTCTATTCCTCCCCGGCTCTCCTAGTAAAGGCTGTGGGAGAGATGCAAGCCACCAAGTAGAGGGACAAGAGCACTGCACAGCAGTCAGGTAGCCCAGGGTCAAGGCACAGATGGAATGGCTAGAGAGCCCAGGAGGAAAGTAGGGGTGAATGAGACTCATGACCCAGCTCTGCACAGAAACCAGCTATGGGCCGAACATAGATTCAGCTGTCAGTCAGGATCCAGCAGGAGTCAGGTGACATTGGGGACAGGAAGTGAGGTAGTGGCAGGTCCCTAGTCTCCTACCATAAACAAATTCTACTGACTGGATAACAAAGGTGTCACAATACAGGAATCCAGACTTGATTCACTTGACTTGGAAGCAAATCCTTCCTCTCCCCAATCCAGTGAGGGATGGAGCATTTTGTAGAAAGTCACTTGTTTAGCTGAGGGTCACCTCCTAGGGGTGTACTGCTTCCTCCTCCCTGCGCAGAGCTAATCAGATTCTCTCTACTCCAGCTTTGCCAAGGGTCCAGATACCTAGCTGGCTGAGCTAGGGACAAGCAAAATATGAAATCAGGAAAAAAAATGAAGCTGCTGGGTACTGGGGCCCACACTTGTAATCACAGTGACTTGGAAGGCTGAGGCAGAAAGATTAAATGTTTGAGGCCAGCCTGGGCAACTTAGCAAGACCCTGTCTCCAAATAAAAAAGGCTGGGTGTGTAACTCAGTGGTAAATTGCTCCTGGGTTCAATCCCTGGTACTGAAGAGAAAAGAAAAGAAAAGAAAGGAAAGGAAAGAAAGAATGAAGCTGACTGCCTTTGGCAGCCCAAGACCTCAACCTGACTAGTGCCAGCCCCACCTGTCACACCCTTCCCTAGCTCACTATGAGAGAGGAAAGGGGTACCTCTTTCACCACCTACACTTGTGAGAATCACAGTGTCTCTGGGACTCTGTCCTGGCTCTGGTGTGGAGGGTGGGGGTGCTCTGGAGCTGTCTTTCCAGTCCCCACAGGTTGTCATGGTGCCTGCTGCTCAAACTCTTGATTGGACAGAGCAGCAGATTGTCTCCATGGCAATAAAAAGGATCTGAGCTGAAAGGACGTTTGGCCTTGGAAATGAACTCATGGAAATCTCTTGGGAAATAAGCTTCGTTGGGGCGGGGATGGGGATGGGAAGACAGGTCGACTGCTGGAGACAGGTGTGGTTCTTCAGCCAGTCCACTGGCCTTTCGAATGGGAAAGCCACAGAGGATGCCAACTCCAGATTCCTGGCTGCACTAAATGAAAATTGCAAGTCAGAAATGCATAAATGCATAAACACCTGCCCTGTTGGTGGTCCATGGCAAATGCCCCTGCCCACCCTGCTTCTCCTCCTATCCCCCCTTTCCCTAGCCTCACTTCCACTGGCATGACTCTAGCCCACTCCTCCCTGACAATGTGTGAGCTGATAAAGCTACAAACAATGCCCATCGTC
Organism: Glaucomys volans; assembly: GCA_020662805.1. Lineage (NCBI taxonomy): Eukaryota > Metazoa > Chordata > Mammalia > Rodentia > Sciuridae > Glaucomys > Glaucomys volans. Next base: position 80,497 of record JAJEJO010052635.1, read on the forward strand.
TCCCCAAAATACTTGTGTGTTTTTGTAGGGCCTTTGATAACAAAGCAACACATCTCTCTGATGCCTACGGTTTCTGAAGGGCATTTCTCTGCCCAGGCTATACCCCCAGATCATGAGCCTAAGCTTTGACACAATTCACACTCCCAGTAGAGCAGAGAGGCCATTAGTGCTTTGACCTGATACCTCTTTTTAATTTTTTTTTTTCCCTTGGTTTGGGGGTGGCTCCTGGAGATTGAACCTAAGAGCGCTTTACCACTGAGCCACATCCTCAGCCCTTTTTTTCTTATTTGAAGGCAGGGTCTCACTGAATTGCTGAGGGCTGGCCTTGAACTCTCAATCCTGCTGCCTCAGCGCTCCCACTCCAGTTCTGGGGATTACCAGCATGCACCATGGTGCAAGGCTGACTTAATCCCTTTTTAAACCAATGCTTGCAAGCCTGGAATTATCCTGAGCTAGGTTCAGAGAGATTGCCTTGCCTACCTTTGCCTTCCAGGCAGGAGCCATTTCCCCACCTACCTCAGGGATGAGTGCCTCTTATCTCTCCCTATCATACTTGCTTTCAAAGGAGGATCAGAAATCCATTTGTACTTGAATGTGACTAATAACAGATTAGCTTGTATTCTCCCCCAAGGAAATCAGACGTTAAATCAGACTCAGGCAGCAGTTCAAGGATCAGTGCTGCAAGAATAGAGTTTGAACTTGACTTTTAGAAAGAAAAAAAGTAGAAGTGATATAGGTCTTCTTCTCTCCAAAGCGTTTCTTGACACTTAAGATTCTTAGATTCTAAAGTGAGTGTGTTTAGCTCAGATCCTATTTCTAAAGCATAGCAACATGATTCTCATAAATTCTGTGCTAAAGTTGGGTATGGAGTCACCATAAGAGACTTTACCTCCACAGCCCAATGTCTCGACTTCCTTCCCAACAGCCCAACCCAAGAGCAGGTGCCTTGTCTCACTGACCAGTACATTTGAAAAGGGAACCCAGTGCAGAGGGTAAGAGCACCCCAGCCTGCCTCTTCTTAGTGATCCTGGGCTTCTCCTGGGATTTTGCACTAAAAATGAATCAAAAAGGTCTTTATCATTTCTTAGAATGCACAAGGCCCTAAGTTCAACCCCCAGTACCACAAAACTTTAAAAGAAAAAAAAGAAGTTGTTATCAGATGCACCAGGATCCAAGTATCAGCTTTGCTACTTATTGTACTGTGTAACTGTCCTCACTTGCATTTCTCCAAAAGTGGAGCATAAGAAGGTCTATTCCCTGTGAAGTGATATCAGGGAACTGGAGTGAGGGAGCAGGAGAGGCCAGTGGGAAGAGTTGACATAGGATGCATGTGGGAGTCGTTGCTGTGGGCAACAAGCACTCATTCCATAAGGACCAACCAAGAATGCCTTCCAGTGTTCTCTACTCAAGGGATAGAGACCCAGCATTCACCAGCACCTGACCCTCCCTGCATTAACCCTGCACCTCTGTACTATGTGAATCCCCCCACAGAAGCTTTCCTGGAGCCACTCTTCCTGAAGGCAAGTTACTGACTTTTCGGGAATCTCAGGTTCTCCATAGGTAAATAGGGATTAGAACTACTCTGCTTCACAGAGTGGTGGTGATCTTTTAAGACAATTCCAATGGGCATGGTGGCACATGCCTGAAATCCCAGAAATTTGGGAGGCTGAAGCAGTAGGATCTCAAGTTCAAATCCAGCCATGGCAACTTAGTAAGACCTAGACTCAAAAAAAAAGAGGGCTGGGAATATCGCTCACTGGTAGTCCACCCCTGGATTCCACAAAAATAAATAGGCAAACAAATAAATAATGAAAGAGAGAATGCTTAAGGAGCTCTTAGTACCTGACCCAGGATAAAGGCTTGATAAATAGCAGCTGCTATTCTCCTGGTTGGGACTGGAGACCCAGGGAACCCGTCTCCAGCCCCCATCTCATCTCTTGGACAGGACCCAAATTGAGTGGAACTGGAAATCACACAGGAAATAACTCCCAAGGGAATAACCTGATTTCCAGATCTAGGAAACCCTGTCAAGTTTTTTCTTTTTTTATTTCCCAAAAGAAAGCCAAACCCCCATGGAGCTTAGAATCCATAAGGCAGAGAGGAATATAGCTCTGGAGGGAGGGTGGAGAACTCCTTCCTGAATTTTTTTTTTTGTACTAGAGATTGAACTCAGGGCACTCTACTACTGAGCTACATCCCTAACCCTTTTTATCTTTTAATTCAAGACAGAGTCTCACGAAATTGCTGAGATTGGCCTCTAACTTGGTAGGGATTGGCCACGCTCTTCCACTACCCATCAACATGATGGTGATGTCACTTGGGCTTATTGAAGGGCTCGCAGAAGTTATGCCAGCTCTGCAGTCCTGTCGTCAAGGTTGGACCCTGTTCAAATCCAGGAGCTCCTGCCCTGGAAAAAAAATATAAAAGAACTTGTTGGGAGATCATCAATGTAGGAAGTAAAGGAATCTAAGGAAACCACCATTGGGCTTTCTTGCGGCCAAGTCCACACTGAGAATCAAGGAACCTGACTTTTCCACCACTTCTCCAACCAGGCCCCCACATTGTCCAGTCCTTGTCCCTCTATGGTCTCAGTTTCCTCAACTGTAACATGGCAGGGGAGGTGGGATAAACTCAGTCTCTTGTATGATCTTTCCAAGTTCTCGTTTTTTCTCTTTGATTCTGGGGTGCAGCTGCTCCCAAGGCAGGTAATGGACAGGTTTCAAGCTCTTCTGGAAAAGGTTAGAGAGCAGGTGCAGTGGAGAGAAACCAGAAAATTTGGCAGGAAAACACAGCCTTTATGACAGGCATGCTGGCTTCGAGCTTATAAATCCTCAGGGGGCTACACCTCCCCACACCTGCATTGATGCTTAACCCCAACTCATAAAGTAAGGCAAGAGGATTAGTGAACGTCCCTGAAAGGTTTTGCATGAAGTTAACTGATAAACTTTCTGAAGGATGGAGAAGATAATAAGTTAGAAGAGGATTCTGGAAATGGCTCCATCGGATATAGGTTGTTGGGATCTGTTTTGTAGTTGGGATTAAGGGTATTATGGTCTGAATCTGTCCCCCCAAATTCCTGTGCTGAAACTTAGTTGCTAATATGATAGGATTAAGAGGTGAGGCTTTAGGAGTAAGTCATAAGAACACAGTCCTCATGGAGGGGGTTAGGGCTTTTTAAAAGGGCCTCAGGGAATGGGTTCACTCACTTCTGCTCTTCCACCATATGAGGTTTCAGCAATGAGGCACCATCTTGGAAGCGGAGGGCAGTTCTTGCCAGTCCTTGATCTTGAACTTCCCAGTGTCCAAAATGTAAGAAATAAAACAGTGCTCTTTATAAATTCCCCACTGTGTGGCATTTTGTTATAACGAAACAGACTGAGATGGAGGGTGACAGTTTCTTTTGATTGGCATACCATACTCCCACCTTAGGCCTGTTAAAGGAAAGTCTCCAGATGTGGGCCAACTGAGTTCTTTGTAAACTGCTTGGTTGACCCAGGGGACCATCTTTCTAGATGGAAAGACGGTTCATCTTTTTGATAAAATCTCACACAGATTATCAGGTAAGTCCTAAAAGGAGTGATGCTCTGATTGAGTTTACTACAGAGATACCCAGTCCTTAAGCACTGAGGCCCAGAATCTCACACACACTCCTGGTATGCCTTAGGTCACCAAGGACCCATCACTACCACTGGCATCTTTTGTCAGTTGTCTCCAGAAGCTGGGTCACAAAAATAGGGCAAAAGAAGGCTCTGCATTTCTCTCCTTCCAAGCTCCTCACATTCTAAAACTGTACTGATAATTACTTAGGAAAAACTAAAGGGAGTTTTAAAATTAAGTATGTACATAGTGTGGTATTGTTGCATTCAAATCTGTTTTGTAACAAATAAAACATTCAGTTATTGAAAGACCCCCAACTCTTTTTATGTGTGATTAGTTAATTAAGGGTTTTCTCTCTGATCCTCCTTTTCTGCCTTCCCATCCTTTTAATCCACTGACCTCTTCTGGAAACCCCCAGGGACAGCCATAGGAATTGCTCAAACCATTAATGGGAGATTTGAGATCAGCCAGCTTGAAAGCCTCTGGAAAATTTCTGAACACTGTCCCTTGAGAGAAGCGGACTAATTGTTACTTTGTGCAGAGGAGAGATTTTCTTTCTCCCTGGAGCCTCACAAGAGCAATGGGTTGAGTGTTTTGTCCCTTAAATATTTTTGAGACTGTGGAGTGTTTGTTACTTCCTAGAGTTTGCAGCAGACACGTTTAGGGTCCCAGCTCACACCCTCCTGCCCTCATCCTGATTTGGCTGGAGTGGGTATTTCCTGTGGGCCTTGAGATCATTGCACTGTGGACAACATCTTCCACTTTGGTTGGAAATAGGAGGAGCTGACAACCCCCAAGGCAACCCTTCATGGATGGAAGGAGAGGACCCATGGACAAACGCCCTCCTTCCCATGCTTAGGATAGACACTTCACTTCTGAGATGCATCCTATATGCTTCTTTGGAGATTCTGGAGGCACTGAGCCCTGTTGCATTCAGTGGCTCCCTCCATGAGTCACCCCCACGGTGGCTCTCCCTGCTTCCTGGACTCACTCTCACAACTCTCTGCCTTGCTTGTGCTCCCTGGATCTCCCATTCCAAAATTCTTGCCTCAGACTATGCTTTCAGGAGAAACCAGACCAAGACAGGACTGCAGTAGAGAATTGGGCTAACAGAGTCCTGACCATCACTCTGTCAGAGAAGGTGGTTGAGACACACACTTGGATTCAAATCCCAACCTTGCCTCTTCTAAGCCGTGTACACGTAGACAAATCAACCTCTCTGGAGCAGATAGCATTTAGAAAACATCAAAAGTCACTGATTAGGGGCTGGGGATATAGCTCAGTTGGTTGAGTGCCTGCCTCGCATGCACAAGGCCCTGGGTTCAATCCCCAGCACCGCAAAAAAAAAAAAAAAAAAAAAAAGTCACTGATTAAATGATTAGCAAAGGAAGTCCTGGTACTCATAGAAATAATTCCTGCAGAGGGGACAGCATCTTTTAGTTCTCAGTGGTTAAAGAGAGAAAAAAAACTCTAAACTTGAGTATAGTCACCCACAGCACAAAAAGCAGTCCAGCCCTGAACAGCTCCTTGGGGTTCCTCCTCCTACCTCCCACAGGCATCCCAACCCTACATTTAAGGAAGCACAAAAACACACTGTGGCTTGTGGCCTTCATTCCAAACCTTGGATCATGGTCACTCCTTTCCTCAATGTCCATCCTAATCCGAGTCTCTCCCTCCATCTGTCTAGGAATGTGCACCCCACTGTGTAATTGACCAAGAGGATCATTTGCTTTAGAAGGAAGGTATCTTAGTCTGTTTTCTGCTGCAATAACTGACATCACAGACAGTAATTTATAGATAGCCATTATTTAGCTCATGGCCCTGGAGCCCAGGAAGTCCAAGAACATGGCACCAGCATCTTGTCAGCGTCTGGCCAGCCTTTCTTGCTGCATCATAACCTGGCAGAGTACATCACCTGCATGGGGCACGTGTACTAGCTCAGGTCTCTTCCTCTTCTTATAATGCCACTAATGCCATCAGAGAAGCCCTATTCTCATGGCCTCAGCTACTTTACCTCCCAAAAGCACCTCTAAATATCATTGACATATGAATTTGGGTTTCCAACAAATGAATTTTGAGGAAACACATTAAAACCATAGCAAAAAGACAGCCACTCTTTTTGGTAAAATCTGACCAGGACATTTACTGGTAGAGTCAGCAGTGAACAAACAGGCTTGGACACCCTCCTTCTTCATCTTCACCTTACCCCCACAGAACCCAGGTGCCATGAAACCTCACATCTGACTCTCCAGCCCAGCTATCCTGTGTCAGGCCACCTCAGGACCACCCCTTCTGCTCCACTTGGCACCAAAATCCTCCCCCTTTCACAGCACCCCAAGCTCCCTCCTGCCAGGGGAGCCAGCCCCACAAGTGGGCCCTGAGCAGAGACATCTGGGATCTTCAGGACTGGTAAGTGGGGTTGACTGTGGGGACAAGGGCACCCACTACCACAATGGCCTGAAAAAAAAAAAAAACAAGGAAATACTGGGTCAGGGGCTGCAGCTTGCACTATTCTAGATGCAGGCTCACCCTCCAGTTAAACTTGGGTAATGGGGGTGAGGGGTTACAAGACAGAAAGCCTTCAGGCTGGCATGCTATCACCCCAGTTTATAATAATCCTTTTCTGTGGCCACCTCCAATACCCTAGAGTTACTGACTTCAAACCCTAGAGTTCTAAACCTTTCTTAGGGAATCGAGGGGTTAACTTGAAATGTATAAATATACACCAGACCACACCTATTGGAGGGTATGATTTTCAATTCCCAACCCATGGGGCTGCCCTATCCTGAGGACTTACCACACACACACACACACACACACACTCACACCTGAGCTATACACTCACAAGTCCTACATGCTACTTTCCATCACTAAGAGGACCCCATTTCCTCCTCCTTCTGGGCACAGACACACCCCAGCCAACAGAAGTGCCAAACTCAGTTGTCTTTTTGCTTCTGTTCTTCATGTATTACCCCTGGTGAGAGTCTCAGTCCCTCTGCAAGGGCTGCTGGGAGCCAACTAAATACAGGGGTTACACATCCCAAGGAGGCACATGCATGCTGTTAACCACAGCCCAGAATCTGGGCAGGAAATGGACCAGAAAGACTCGACAAAAGAGATGGGAAGATTCAAACATCCTGGACCTTGTCTTCATCCAGCACAACCAGGCCATGAGAACTGCACTCCTGTCCGCTTAGGGTCCCAGCAGGGTAGAAGAGCTAGGGAGCAGAAGGTCTGCCCTTCTCTCTGCCTCCCACTCTTTTCCCAGCCCACTGAGCACTAGGCAGCTTGAGCCCAGGATGGGCTTCCAACACAGGAAGGCAGTAAGAGCTGTTAGATGAGGGAATACCCTTCCTCCACACCTCCCAAATTTTTACCTGCACTCCCCCAGCCCTTCCGCCTCCTCACTGAGATCAGTCCCACTGTACAAACACACACTCCTCAATGGGACTCCAAATCCTTGGAGCATTGCTCCATTATGAGAAAAGTCCTCTTCTTTCCACTGTATCCAGAAATGGGACATTCCCTCTCTGCTCACCCTTACTGCTTTTACCCAGCAAGTCAAAGCTGCACTCTCATTGCAGGAAGAGGGGTCCACGCGGCCCTGCCCTGCACTCAGCCTCTGCAAACCTAGAACAAGTCCATGCAGCTGGAGTCAGAGTGGCTGGACTCTGCCCACTTCCTGGGCCGGACTAGGCCTGGGGAAACTTTGCTAGTCACTACCCAGGGCCTGGCCTTCTGACCCAGAGAATTCAGTCTTCCTCTGCCTGCTATATCTTCCTACCACATTTCACTGCCCCCTGCTTATCTTCCCCCATCCTTTTCAGGCCTGTGGTACCTAACCCACACTCACAGAAGCCTCATCCCTAATACTTTATCATCTTGGCTCACTGATGAATTCTGATTCCCCACCACTAGTCAGGCCATTTCAGGTGATACCTGAACCTATGACCTGGACGTGCCCCAACCCCAGGAGGATCTTACCAATCTTTCTTCACCCCCAATCTAGAGTTGCTGAGCTTAGAAATAAAAATCATGTAACTATGGGGCCTGGTTCCATTACAGGTGTGCTTGAAGGAACCTGTGTGGGGTTCTAGGTGACTCTGACACCCTTCCATCTGTCCCTGAGTCTTTCTATACTGCATGTAGCCCTGCAGCTGATCCAAATCCCCCTCAGGCCCTGGTACACCCCTAGAACTCTGCCACAGGAAGTGCTCACACCCATTTGCAACCTGAGATGGAACTGTGGACCAAATATTTGGTTACAATCAGAAAGGACTTTAGGCTACCCACATGTCTCAGATATGGAAACGAAGGCTCCCAGATCTTATTGCCTAGTCAGTGGCAGATTTGGAGCAAGGACTCCACCAGAAGAGCCTCCTCCAAACTGTGACAGTGCCACTTGCTGGTGGTCCACCAGCAATGCTTGTAAAGGGCTACAGTCAGTGGGAATATCAACTAGTAAAGCCATTATGGAAAACTACAGAGGATCCTCAAAAAACTAAAAATAGAACTATCATGTGATCCAGCAACCCCTCCTGGGTTATTTACCCAAATAACTACTGGGTAATTAAATACCCAAATACTACTGGGTACTTACTCAAAAGATTTGAAATCAGTTTGTCAGAAAGACATCTGTACTCCCATGTTTATTGCAGCATTAGTCACAATAGCCAACATGTGGAATCAACATACATGTCCATGAAGGGAGGAATCAGTAAAGAAAATGTGATGTATATATACAATGGAATAATATTCACATTTAAAAATATTATTATAAAAATATAAAAATAATATATAAAATATATAATATATAAATATTATAAATATAAATATAAAAATAATATATAAAAATAATATTCACATTTAAAAGTTCATTTGCAATAACACGGGTAGAATTGGAGAGTATTCTGCTAAATAAATTAAGTCAGGAAAGAAAGACAAATACTGCTTTTTCTCACTTATATATGAAAACTAAAACAATTGAACTCAAACAGAAAGTAGATGTGGTTACAAAGGTTGGCAGAGAAATCAAAAAAATGCAAAATCTTAGGAAAGGCAGGTTTGGTTTTCTTTGAGATCTACTGCACTTTGTGGTGAATAGGGCTAGTAATAGTGTATTGTGCATTCTGTAAATTGCCAAGAGTAAATTTCATATGTTCTCAATACAAAAAATAAGTATTTGAGGTAATGTATATGTTAATGAACTTGATTTAATTATTCCACATTGTAATCATAAATCAGAACATGACTTTGTACCTCATAAAAATATACAATTACAAATTGTCAACTTATTGGAAACTTTTAAAAATAAAAAATGAGCCAGGCACAATGGTGCATAACTGTATTCCCAGTGACTTGGGAGGCTGAGGCAGGACTGCAAATTTGAAGCCAGCCTCAGTAACTTAGTGAGGCTCTAAACAACTTATGGTAACCCTGTATCAAAATTAAAAAATTAAAAAGGTAGGGGATGTGGCTCAGTGGTAAAGCTCCCATTGGGTACAATCCCCAGTACCAAAAAAATAAAATATGAAATGAAAAGATGCCAAAATAAAGACGAGCTATAGGTTAGAGATGCATTTGAACTCCGGGTCTTCCTGTCTTCCACTGGAAACCACAGAAGGCTTGACTTGGCTCTGCTTTCTGGGGAGCCCAGGTTAAGTCCTGTGCTTCCATAGGAATGTGTCCCTTGTGAGGCCCAGGGAGGAGGTGGGGGCTGAGGCTGCCACATAGCAGTGCTCACCGGCCCAGGGTGGGCAGTCTGAATGTCACACAGATGTTCAGTCCAAGGGGATCTGTTTTAAGGGAAGCTCAGCACAGGAGCCACAGGTGGCCTAATTCCATGGAAAGCAAGGAAGAAAGAATTTGGAAAGTGGTCAGGGAAGGAGCAGTAGGTGGGGTGGGGTGCTGCACAGCCAGGAGACCCACCTCCCCTCACCATCCAAAGACAGGTTTGGGACACTGGAGATCTATAAAAGCTATCTCCATTCTTGAGTGAGGACAAATGAGCATTCACTTCAGGAGGTCATGTTCCTCTTTATTTCCAAGGTGTTCTGAAAAAAAATGGAAACCAACTGCAGAAGGCCAAGAGCAGAACCATGCCTGGAAGCCCTGGGGCCTCAAGCAGGTCAGGATCCCTGCAGAGGTCTGCTTGCAGTTAATTCTTTCCTACCTGTTGGGCCCAGGGTCATACAGGAAGAGGGTCTGGAAGCCCATACTATGCCAGCCCTTAACCCTTTTGGCTGTCAAACCATGGGGAAGTATCCACTGGAGATGCCAACAGAGATTCCAGGGCAGCCAGGACCAAGGTGATTGGAAGTTTATCAGTAATTAACCTGTCAGTTGCCTCACTCTAGCCTGGATGTGTTTCTCCTGTCAAGCTCATTCAAAGGAGTAATTGAAAGGACAAAATGTGGGCAGGATTAAAGGAACCAGCAGACTGGGTAGGTAGCTCAATGGTAGAGCACTTGCCTATGATGTATTAAGCCTTGGGTTCAGTCCCCAGTGCCACAAACAAACAAAAACTAAAAGGACCAGCAGGGTGGGTAGTAAAGCAGCCAGGAACCAGAAATGGTGATTCCTAGTTGGAAGGGTTCTGACAGGGGGTGTAGTTGGGAGGGAGGGTCACAGGAGCTATAATACCTTAGGGTAGACACAGCCACCGCCACTGTGGCCCTTCAAGGAGGAAGCAGGGAAATAAGTGCCTTCCCCCAGATCTCCGGTTCCCTGTGGAAGCCTCGGGGCAAGAGAAACTCCACCCTGCAGTGTGGAAGTCAGCCTCTGGGTACCAGCAGGACCAAGAAGGGTGGACAGTGTATCAAGAGGGACAAAAACCCCAGAAACTGGCCTTGTCCTTTTCTGTTCCTGCCTGAGTATCTTGGGGCCCAGCAGTGTGTATGTGAATCCCTTCACCATCGACATTGGTTACACTCCTTAAGCTCCTGGCCTACCCACTGAAAGAATTCTGGCAACCCAATTTTTTTTTTGTTTTGTTTTTTTGTTTTTTTGTTTTTGGTGGTGCTGGGGATTGAACCCCGAGCCTTGTGCATGCAAGGCAAGCACTCTACCAACTGAGCTATATCCCCAGCCCCCAGCAACCCAATTTTTTCTCATGTCAGATTGATAGGTCTGAGCTCAAATGATACCTCCACCAGCCTCACTGCAATTCCAGGTCCTCTGCATTCCCATGATGCTTTGCTCATGCAGTTCTTCGCTCGGCTTTGTTCCTCACCTCTCATGAGGCCTGACCTGACCACCCACCCCACTTCCATCTTTGTCTTTTCCCTTCTGTTCCTGCAAACACACTTTGGTTCATTTTTAAGTATGTTTATTGTTTATTGTAATCTCCCCCACTAGGATGCCCTAAATTCCTAGGCCTGGCATGGAGTGGTATTATCCAATATGTTTGTGTATGAATGTATATACTCCATCTCATTATTTATGAATGTCTTATACACTCCTGTCCTTATTCCTGTCCTTCCCCTTATACATTCCATGTCCTTATCCCAATTAGGAGCTGGGATCCTGCAGGGGCATGAGCCTCTACTCTTTCCCTTAAGAGTAAGGGCCAAGGGACAAGAGTAAGGTTCCTCCAGAACACCAACCCCACGGAGGCCTTACACAGCCCCACATCAAAAACCTCACATGTTGGTTGCTGAAACAAGTACATGGTCAGGGGCGCACAAGAGCCACCTGGCAAAGCACCTGGGTAAGTTTGCTCCTTTCAGGGTTGATGAACCTGAACTCAGAGCTCAGAGGACAGTGAGGGCCTCAGCCAAAAGGATGCTGACTGAGGCTTCAGTCACCCCTTCGTCTTAGGGAGAATTTCCTCTGAGCCAGTCCAGCAGAGTGGGAATACCTCAGTCCTCTCCACTTTGCTGAAGTCAGTCGTGATCACTCCTGGAATGAGGAAATCCATAAAGGTATCCTCAGAGGCCAGCTCCAACCCCAGTGTCCTGGTGAGGCCCAGCGCAGTAGGCCTCCAGTTCCTGGAAGGAGAATTGAGAGTGATTAGGATTTAGTGGGGTAGAAGAAAGTATCAGATTTTTCACTTATAGAGGATTACAACCGAACAAGACCAGAGCTGAGGCATGCTCTCCCCAGGCCTCTCTGAGCACAGAAATTGGATCTGAGGGATCCAGCAGTCACACAGGCACAAGCTCACTCCAAGATAACAGGATTAAGGTAGGGTCTCTCCTGGGCACAGTCCCTATGGGGCTCTGGGGAATAGAACAAAGTGGGCTCTCACCCCACACACACCAGAGCACAAGGACCAAACACTTACCACATACAGCATGAACTGGAAGAGACCAGGGTGTCAGAACCCCTCTTGAGAGGAGACAAACATGAGAGGAAAGAGGGAGGTAAAGACCTACCTTTGATTGGGGTTCTGCAACACAGGCATTAAACAATGCGATCCTCAAACAGCAATAAAAGTCCTTTAATTATCCCCCACTTCACATGAGGAGACAGGCTGCGAGAGGTCTGATAACAAACCTAAGTTGCAGAGCCAGGGTTTCAGCCCCATTTCTCATAAACCAAGTGTCCACGTTCATCACTTAGACTGTACTCTTCTGCCTCTTCTGAAGAAGAAATGAGCAGAAAGCCAGGTGAAGAGATACCCAGGGCTGGGGCCAATGCCCACCATCGGCAGCCTCTAAGAAGCAGGTGGAACAGGGATAGACAAGAAATGATGGTTAGGAACTTTCCCTTCCACCAGGACAGCCCTCAGCCAGTTCCTAAAGTCTGTGTCAGTAAGGAGTGCAGTCAGATTTGCAGAATCCTATAGAGGCCAGGTTGCTGGAGACCAAGGTGCAGGAAATGGGGAAGCACCTGGGATTGAATTCTCCCTGTGGGGAGAAGCAGGGCAAACCCTGTCATAGGTTTTAAGTTAATGCAGAGGGATTGTTTGCTGTGAGAAGACCAGACTAGGTAAGAATGAGCAGCCTCCAACGTAAGGAGCTAAAGCACAACCTCTTCCCAAACCTGACAATGTCAAGGCCAAGGAGAGTATGCCTGGGCCCCTGGAACATCACCTTCATCCTGCAGCCACTAGAATTAGAAACAGTAGCCATGCAAAGGATGAGGCAGGACAGATGGGTAATGTGGAGATCCCAGAGAAACCTCTCCTGTCCCACACCTGCTCCCCACTGTGCCTGTGTGTTTCCAGACTGGACTCCTGTGCCTCAGCCTCCCTAACTCCTTCAGTTCCCACTCTCACCCTGCAACTACAGCCCCTGTTCTCCATGTGGTGCAATAGTTGGCTCAGCAGCAGGACTGGGGCCTTCACATTCACACTCAGTATCTGAAATCAGAGCAGGGGCCTGAGGAAGGAGGAAGAAGTATGGTCAGCCCCAGGCCTGTTCACATAACATTTACAATTTGTGCATCAGACAAAAATGTGTGCAGCTGTGAGAGACCAATCCCTCTTCTGCCTGGATCAAGAGGTATTTCCAACTTGCTTATGGTTTCATGGGCAGGTAGGCAGACAAAGAGGTGGTCTATTAGCACATTCCCAAGAATGTGAATTGTTCAGAATGGGGTAAAGGAATAAAATGTCCAGGCCTTTTAAAGAAACTGTATTATGTTCTGATTGTGCAGAAAGAAGCTATAAACAGAGGCTACAAGAAAGAGCTTGAAGGCAGACCAGATGGAGGGCAAGCAGCTGCTGAGGTCCAGGGAGATTTCTGAAAGAGTCATCTTTGTCTCTCTGTGGTTCATTTGTTTATGCTCTTGCTTTGTCACAATAAAATTTAAGGCATACTCACAACACAACAGGGTAAAGCAAATCAAATAGTTATCATGAGTGAAGAAATGAAAAATAGGAAAAATAAGTATAAAGAAATAAGAATAAGCTGGGCGCAGTGGCCCACGCCTGTAATCCCAGCGACTCAGGAGGCTGAGGCAGGAGGATCACGAGTTCAAAGCCAGCCTCAGCAACTTAGCGAGGCCCTAAGTAACTCAGTGAGACCCTGTCTCTAAATAAAAAAATACAAAATAGGGCTGGGGATGTGGCTCAATGGCTCAGTGTCCCTGGGGTCAAACCCCGGTTCCCAAAAAAAAAAAAAAAAAAATAAGAATAAGCAAGTGTATGTTTTATGCCTACAATTCACAACACATGGTAATACTGGGCATTATTTTACTATACATTCACAAAAATGGAGGCTGTGGAGTCCAACACACACACACACACACACACACACTTTATTGCAGACATGGCTTCCAGCTTTTCTGTAACCAGTGCAAAGATGGAGACACACCAGAAAATTGCCACTGGGAGGTAGGTGCCTATACTGATCCTGCCTGTGACTGAAGTCTGGATCTGGGCTCTCACACGGGTACTGACACTCTGGGAACTCTGCCTTGTGGGTCTGGGGACAGTGGAGAAGTGAGGGAAGCACAGGCAAAGAAAATTGCAGAGACTGAGCCCAGGGGCTGGGACAGAGTCCTGCTGGGAGTATAGTGGCACTGGGGTTCCTCCTGTGGGGAGCTGTCTTAAACAAGGTCAGCAGCATCCTGCATCTCTTGGAACTGAGGCTGCACACCTATAACTGATGAGGCCTGTCCACTGTTTTTCCTACCCCTTCATCCCACACCCACTCATCCTCGTAATTATTGGTGGGGACATGCTTCAACTAAGTGCAGCTGCAGCCCATTGGATGACAGGTTATCAGTATTGGGAATGGCCCTCATGACTGCAAGAGGTGGCTCCGGTGAGGTTCCCAGGAAATCAGAACTGAAATTGGACTAAGGAGTTTCTGCTCAGAATACAGCCAGTCACCCCACAGGATGTCTGTCCAAAGCTCTGTGTACCTCAGGCTGAACAGTGGGCTGAGACAAGGCTTTTCTAGCCTCAGAAGCCAAACCTGAACCAAGGAAAAAGTGAGAGTCCCTCTCTGGCTGAAGAAAACTACCTCTGCATGCCACGAGGTCCTGGATAGAGACTTGTGAGCCTGGAGGAAGGCATGTATTGGAAAATCCTTGGTCAGAAGAGGGATGGAGGAGATGTGGGTGTGGTGGGGGTTGGAAATTTCCCAGTCAACTGGAGAGAATGTGGGTCTGTCTCTTTCCTTGGGCCTAAACCTGGCCCAAGGAAAATATGACTGATAAGGAATTCTCCTCACAAGACACCTACTGAAAATTGCATTCAGTTAAAAGCAGAGCATTTGGTAAATTCTAAATCCATTTTGTGACAATTTCACCTGCAAGGTGGTGGCAGATGTGATCAGGGGACAATTACTCCATCAACGATTTCTGTCCAGTGGTGCAGAATTGCTTGTTGAATACCAAGTCCTTGGAGGAATGGAGAGCATCAGAGAAAGTCAGGTTGACTGCCAGCATGTGCCCCCAGCTTCAGGAGGCAAGATTTCTAATAGTTTAGAGAAAAGGAGTCACGATCCCACGAACTGAGACACTAGAAAGGAAAATGACTAGGGAGAGTTAGGAAACTGTCTGCAATGAAATTGTGGATACATAATCACAAACGATCTCTCAGAGACATTGGAATGAAGCTCAGGAACCTGGGGAGGCTGCTGCACAGTGGTTGCAGGGAGCTCAGGTTTCAGGTCATCTCTGAGATGGTGTGAGGACATCCAGCCAAGGGCAGAGAGAAAGGAGGGGCCTGTCTGAGGATAATGTCAGCAAACTAGAGTCCAGAGGTTGGGGAGGCAGAACACACAAGGCCAGCAGGTAGGAAATGCTTTGACCAAGTGTTTAGGGCAGGGCAGAGAATGCTAATGACAGAAAGAATAAGATGCCATCCCTGTCCATCTGATCCGTCAGAGGGAATTGGGAGCATGGCCTGGGAGTGAATACAACGGGAAGCAGGAGAACAACAAATCCCAAGATGGACCTGGACCCTTGTCCAGCAAGGTGGCAGAATCATGAAGTGGTCTCATGGTGGACTGAAACACCTGAGCTCAGGAAATGCTAATGGCCAGAGCCAGTCCTGATAGCAGATGCATCTGAGGACAATGGGGAATCCTAATCTAGGAAAGATAAAGAGTCTCAGCAGCAAGATCCAGTCACAAGAGAGGAGCACAATGACCAATGCATGCCCCCAGAAAAGGATGAAGATTATAAGTTCTTAGCTTTTACAGAAACACTCTTCCTGTAGGTTCACAGCTACATCCCCAGAGCTTGGAATAGGGCCCAGCACATAGAAAGTACTCAATAAATACTTGCTGAAAGAATAAATTCAAAAGATATGGAAAGAGAAAAGAAAGCAGAAAGAAAGTAGTAGCCAACTTTTAAAACAAACCAACCATAAAGTAGTAGAGAACACATTCTGGTGGACAAGCAGTCAGGTCTGCCATCCAGGGCCTGCTTTTACAGCACCTCAGGAGGAGAGAAGAAAGTCTTGTTGGGGTGGGCATTGCTGGAGCCCAGTGCAGAACTGGTGTCAGACTCTCAGCCAGCTCCTGGGGCAGCCCCCCACCTTGTCCCACACCAGAGGGTAGACCAGGGGCACTGCACAACAGGAAGTCCACACCTCCACAGTACTCCAGGGCCTGTGGGGGACAAGTGTGAGAGACTGTGACCTAAGGAGGCCTCACCCTCCCAGAGCAGTCCAGGAGCCCAAGGCATTGAGATAAAGCTTGTTAATCAAATGCCACCTCAACCAGGAATGGTTACAAGGTCCTTGTGAAAACCAGACTCTTGCAAAGGCAAGTGTCCTGGATGGGCCCTAAGCCTGGCTCCAAGGTGCAGAGGCACCCTAAACACCTCCCCAATCCTTTTAGACACCTCTTTAACCATAGCTCTCTAAAGATGGGATCCTCTCATGATCAAGCCACTTGCCAGAAAGCCTCCTGCCACCATTCCCTTCCTGCCCCTGCCAGGACTAAGCAGTAAAGCGGAAATTCTGTGTGCACTCTTTGTGGCCCCTTGGCCTCTCTCCATAGCCACCATTTGCTTCAGGTCCTTGGCCTTCCCCACAGGACATACAGTGCCATTCACACTCAGCTGCTCCCACTACAGCATGGCCCAGCCCAGGCTTGTTCTGCTGCTTCCTGCTGCTGACGACTTGTCCTGGACCCTGTCCTTCCCCAGTTGATGGTAAAGCCAATCCTGTGGTAGAAGGTGGAGGGACAGGTCAGCCTTACTCCTCCTCACCCTTCTTCCTCAACCCATCTCTGGAACTCAACAAAGAAGGGAGTAACCTACTCTACAACTGTGAGTTCTTCCGTGGAAGACAGGGTCCCTGTGAGGAGTCGACCCAAAAGGAAATCAGGGCACTCACCCTCAGTGGACCCTATGACCCTGTGACCTCAACTATCTGGTTGGCCAGGATGCCCTTTTGAGCTGTTCCACTACTGTGCATCCTCACAGAGAGCCAGTGCAGGGACAAAACAGGCTCTAGTGGACCCAAGCCACTGTGGGAGCATGGTAACCAGACCTGGACTGCTTCCTGCTGAGTCGACCCTGAGGGGAAAGACTCCATTTCACCTACCACTGATAGTGTCAGTGAGCATGAAAGCAATCTGGCCCCCACTCCTCCAGTCAAGGCTAGCATCCCAGAGTGGCAGAGAGTCAGACTAGCCAGGGTGAATTTCAAACACGAGTCTCAGAACAGGCAACCAGCTCATGAAAATTTCCTAGTTATAAAACTGACATATAAGAATGTAAGACCCAACATTCCATAGACAAAAATTATTTTTCTATTCATTCCATAAGCAAGCACTGAGCTCTTAAAAGGTGTCAGGCGCCAGTTGCAGTGGTGCATGCCTGTAATCCCAGTGGCTCAGGAGGCTGAGGCAGGAGGATCTCAAGTTCAAAGCCAGCCCCAGCAAAAGCGAGACACTAAGCAACTCAGTGAGACCCTGTCTCTAAATAAAATACTAAATAGGGCTGGGGATGTGGCTCAGTGCTCTACTATCTCTGAGTTCAATCTCCAGTTCCAAAAAAATAAAAATAAAAAGATGTCAGGCATTGTAGGAGACCTTGGTGAATGACAAATCCAGTCCCAGACCCTCCACCCATGAAGTGTCCCATACTGAGTGATGATGCTAAACACCAAACAAATAATTATGCCAATTAGTAATTTTACTTAACTTCTCTTAGTAGAAAAGTAAAATCAACAGAAACTCATTCACGGCTGAAGGGAGGTAAGTAAAATCATTTTGGAATATACAGCCCTCTGACTCTGCAGAGGGACCTCAGCCCCAGCAGAAGGGCAGCTGGTGTGTACCAAGGGATGATGCAAATGTGTTCACCACAGCATTTGTTGTCAGAGCCCCTCACTGGAAACAAGTCCATGTGCCCATTAGTGGTAGAAGAGGTAAGTAATTTATATCATGGAATACTATACACAGCAATGACAATTAAAGAATTAAAGTTACATGAACAACATAAATGAATTTTTAAAAAGACATCAAGTGAAAGAAACAGACAGGAAATATGTATCGTGTGATTCCACAAGTTTCCCAAAGAGGCAAAACAACTCTATCATTGAAGAATGCAAACTGATGACAAAACTACAGAGAAGCACAAAGCCATGATTACCACAAAAGTCAGGAGAGTGGATATTTCTGGGTAAAGTGCAGGGGTTGTGATTAGGGAGAGGCAAAGAGCTCCAGGAGTGCTGGCAGTGTGCATTTTATGAGCAAGAGATGATTATATGGCACAGAGAGAGAGGGAGAGAGAGAGAGAGAGACATAAATATGCATACTTTAAATGTATGTTGTATTTCACAATAAAAAATGTTTAAAATGCAAAGATCACATGCTCATGATAAATTTCAAAATTCAAGCAGGTTAGAACTAGTCAGAAACTAAATCTCCCAAGTCCCTTCTCAGAAGCAAACTTACCAGTGTCTCAAGTACTCTCTCAGAGGTGTTCTTTGCAAAAAGACTTTGTTTTAAACAAGTTTTCCATTTATAAACATTTGGGTCACAGCTGGGCGAGGTGGTGTCGCCTGTAATCCAGTTACTTCAGAAGCTGAGGCAGAAGGATAGCAAATTTGAAGGCAGCCTGGGAAAATTAGTGAAGCTCATTCTCTAAATAAAAATAGAAAGGTCCAGAGATATACCAGAGATACAGTTCAGTGGTAGAGCACTCCTGGATTCAATTCCCAGTACCATCAAAAAAGAGAGAGAAAGAGTTTTCTGGGATATCCTAACCAGGAAACAGAGGCTTGGGGAATACTGGGGAATAAGGAAGGACACAGTATCAGCCTGAGGTCCTTGAGGTGGTTCCTCTCCAAGCTCTGGGGCCCACAGCCCTGTCCAAGGTTTGAAATTCAGGGAATGCTCAGCAAAGTCAGTGGGATGCATCTCACACTGAGAGGGTTGGAAAAGTGAGGGAAACCACAGATAAATAAGGTGTAGGGGCTGGGGATCTATCTCAGTTGGTAGAGTGCTTACCTCATAAGCACAAGGTCCTGGGTTCAATCCTGGCACCGCAAAAAAAAAATAAAAAGAATAAAGAAAACTCAAGGAAATAAAGTCTAAAAGGTTGAGGAGGGTTTTGACAGTGGAAGCAGGATAAATGTTCCAGTCCAAGGGGACAGCTGAGAGGAAGTGAACGTCCAGGGGATCAGAAGAGAGTAGGGTTCCTGTGTGCCTGGAATGTCCAGGACTTGAGACTGAGAAATCAGGATACAGATCTGAAGGGCTTGGACAGACAGACTGCCACTGAAGTGAAGCTCTTTGAAGCCAGGCCAGTCCAAGCAGCCCCAGTTAAGTGTGCCATGGAGACTCAAACCCTCAGGAGTCCCTCAGAAGGGCAAAGGCATGCACAGGTGTGAAGGCAGGGTAAGGATCTGGCTTGGGGGACTCAGCTATGCAGTCTCTGTGAATTGGAAAAATACCAGAGTCTTGTGCAGGGGGAGCCTCTTTCACCCAAACCCCCAATTTCCCAGCCCTAAATCAGCCCAGAGGCTCCTACATTCCCTAGTGTGAGATTCCCATTAGCTGGTTATTCCCTACCCTAATCTAGGAATCTGATTAGTTTCCTGCTGAGGGAAATAGGAAGGGAGTGGCTGGAGTCAGAAGTTAGCGAAGGCACCCAGGGACATGGAGGTCTGCTTTTCATGCAGGACTCTGCCAGGGTCATGAAGAGAGGCAGGCTCTAGCAGCTCTGGGTCAAGGGGCCAATGGACATGAACTTTCAGGAGACTGCAGTGTGTATAACTCTGTCCGCAAACCCTCATCAGTTCAGATCTGCTCTGGCCACTCCATCACCCAGGGACTTCTGGTTACTAAGCAACCCCTGCCTTACCTACTGCATCTGCCCTCGTTCCTTAGCAACCCTTGCATAACCCAATTCCCTTGAGTTAGGGGTCTGTATCTATAAATTATAAGTGAATGGGTGCTGTTCAGGAATTGTAGAGAAATTTTAGATTAAATATCAGTCTGTTCTCAGTGTTATAATGAAGGTGACCAAGTGCTCTGCTTTGGGAGGGACAGCCTTGGCTTCCAATTTATGTCCCTTCTGATATTGTATTTCCAAAAGCACTCTTTGCAGGTGCTAGACCTCCTCCCTTTTTTTCTCCCAGCTGCTTTCACTCAGCTTGCTCTCTCACACAGGCACTCTCTCCTTTCTGCAAGGTCACATTTATCGAGTTACATTTCAAGGGGATGGGGGTGGGGGTCTCATCTCCTGATTGGTTCACCTTTCCTAAACAGGACACCAGATTCTAAACCTCTCCCCACTCCTGGGGGAACTTCTCTCACCCATCTTCAAGCACATCAACCCCCTACAGATGATGAGGGGAAGGGGAAGCAGGTCTTCTTGGCCTGGAGCCCGATGGAAAAAAAGAACTGCATTTCATCGGGACAGGGCACCCCCTGCTGGACATTTCAAGTTACAGCATCTCTGTCTCAGCAAGTTGGGACTGTCCCCTTTCTGGCCTGCAGCAATTCTCCCTGAGCACTGCTTGTTTGAACTTGCCTCAAGGCGGTTTGCAGCAAAGGTGACTTAATGTACAGAAAAACAGCTGTGGCCCATTGCAGGTAAAGAGATGAGGTGGGGCCTCTCCTATGTACCTGCTTACCTTTCCACACAGAGCCCATCTTTTCCAGGTAGAGAGGGAGCAGCTTCTGAGGGTTTCCCTTCCCTTCACTTATTCACAATTCCAAAGCAGTCAGCTAGGTCAACTTGAGCATAGTTGACAGCAGGTCCTGGGAGTGGCCCCTGAACCTGGCACTGCCTGCTCTGATACCCCTTTCCATGCTGGTCAATTCAGATGCCCAAAGTTGGGAATGGGGAAGCCAAATGACACACTATTAACCTAGCCCCATTTTGAGGTGAGTGGCTTTCAACACTGACTCCAAAAAGAAAGAAAAAGGAAAGGGGGAAGAAAAGAAAAAGGAAAGAAAATAAGGAGTAAGGAAGAGACACCAAATACTTAGAAACATTGAAAATCAGAAAAGAAAGAGAGACTAAAGAGAGGTCAACAGAAGCTATGTGATCTTGGACAAGTATGTTCCCCTCACTGGCTTCAATCTGTGCCTTGGTAAAATGAGAAGCTGGCTTGGGTTGTCCTAAGGGCTCCAATAGCCCCAAGAGCTTTATTCTGAGAATCAGAAGAGAAACAGACTGAGCTGTAGACATAGAGTTAAGGAGAAATAAACATCAAAACAAGAAGTAAAAAAGGAGTGAGGATGGGCAGTTCCACCCATCGTGGACCCCAGCATGGCCACGTGGCCTCAACTTGTACCACACCATCCCTGCCCTGGACTGCGGTAATGCCGGCTCAGTTTACCTGGCTGTCATGAAGACTGCCAGTGTGAGGATGTCAGTAGGATCCTGGGCTTCAGAAGTTGCGATTATATCTCAAAAACTCAAGTATGAGCAGAATTCACAGTCCCAGAATTCAGAAGGTCAGGATGAGGATGATAAAGGACTCCCCATAGCCTAGGAGGGAGAACCTGGGGGAAAGTGCAGGACTTGTCTGTATAACATTCTGCAGAATGCTGCACATGCCACTTCCCAAGGACCCATTGCTGTCAGCATCCCGCTTTCCCCAAAGATACTTTCACACAACAGAAAACAAGATCCATGATCTAAAGCCTTGTACTCAAACAGGCTACAGAACCCACCCTGGGGAAGCTGGAAGGGGCAGGACAGACAGCTGTAGGCTCAGCTGGCTATGGAGGCACAACTGGATACATATTTTACCAGCACCATAAAGAGACCACAAGCCTCAGTCCCAAAGTCACTGAAGTAGCTCCTTCTCCCCAGGTCAGTTCTCTGGAACTACCCAGGACAAACGGCTATAGAGCTTCTGGTATCCACACACCACCCAGGCTATCACCTTGACCCAAATATTTCATGAGCATCTATTTCATACTAGGTACTGTGTCAAGTACTGCAAACACCAAAATAATGATGGCATAACCCCTAGCCTCAATAAACTTACACAACTAAACAAAAAGCTCACAGTTTTATAGAGAATAATGCAATGCAGACTGATGCATATCAAAATGGAAGTAGTTGCAAGGCTCAGGGCACCTGAAAAAAAAAGCATGGTAAAAGTCATGTTGAGCCAGGCATGGTGGTGCACATCTGGAGTCCCATCTACTTGAGAGGCTGAGGCAGGATAGTAAGTTTGAAGGCTCTCGGGCAACTTATCAAGACCCTATCTCAAAATAAATATTTTTAAAAAAAAATTTGTAAGGCTGGGAATGTAACTCAGTAGCACTTGCCTAGTGTGTGTGAGGCCCTGAGTTTGGTCCCCAGTACAGAGAGAAAAAAAAAAAGCCATGTTGAAAGTTTGATGGAGTATGTACCATGCAGCTGAAAAATTGTTCTGAAGCTTAGGAAAGCAAACTGGTGTTCGGGGGAATGATTCAGAATTACTAGTCACAGGTAGAAGCAACCCCATAAAGTAGATAAGAACTGCCAAGGGTGTGAGAGTAAAGTGAAAATAGAAGAGCGCCAAAACTGAAACTGTGGCCAGGTGTGGTGGTGCCTGTCTGTAATCCCAGCAGCTAGGGAGACTGAGGCAGGAGGATCGGAAGTTCAAGGCCAGTCTGGGCAAATTAATGAGACCCTGTCTCAAAATGAAAAATAAAAAGGGCTGGGGATGTAGCTCAGTGATTCAGTGCCCAGGAGTTCAATCCCCTGTGCCACAAAGTTAATAAATAAAAACAAAATCTCCAACTGCAACAATTTTCAACCTTCCTCCAACTCATTCCCACCTGTGCTAGTCAACTTTTCATCACTGTGACCAAAATACATGACACGAACAACTTAACAGAGGAAAGGTTTATTTTGGCTCATGGTTTCAGAGGTTTCAGTCCATGGTCAGCTGGTTCTATTGCTTTGAACCTGAGGTGAAGCAGAACATGATGGCAGAAGGGCATGGCAAAGGAAGGCTGCTCAGCTCAAGACCA
Source organism: Glaucomys volans (assembly GCA_020662805.1). Classification (NCBI taxonomy): domain Eukaryota; kingdom Metazoa; phylum Chordata; class Mammalia; order Rodentia; family Sciuridae; genus Glaucomys; species Glaucomys volans. Next base: position 103,431 of record JAJEJO010052635.1, read on the forward strand.
CTGGGAAGCAGGGACAGTGGGGTATAGGACCAAGGACAAGAGCAAGTCCCCAAGGGCATACACTGAAGGACCACTCCTCCAACTAGGAGGAATGGTTTCCACCACCTCCCAGTAGTCCATTCAGACTCTGAATTAATCAATGAATTGATTCTCTGAGGAGGTTTGAGCTCTTATGATCCAATCACTTCCCAAAAGCCCCACCTCTGAATAACTACTGCGTTGGGGACAAAGCCTTCAACACATGAGCCCTGGGGGGCAATTTCTATCCAAACCATAGCTCCACCTATCCTCATTAGGACAACATCTCACAAATTTGACAAGCTGTAAAGGCATTTATCAGGAGAGAAGTTAGTGTGCCAACATGATTTTGCCTCTACTATCCTCCTTTTACAGTTTCTCCTCTTATCCTCTGATGGGCTCTGTCTCACAAATGTGGCACACCATATGTTCCAACAATAAGCAAATCACCAATAGATCTGAGCTCTACTCCAAATTTTGACATCAAGGGATCCTCCCTGGCATTCCCTATGAGGGGATATGAGGTTTCCAGATGTGCAAATAGAAACACAAGATGCCCAATTAAATGGGAAATTCAAATACACAACAAATGATCTTTTGATATAGATCTATCCCAAATATTGCAAGGGGCATACTTATACAAAAAAATTTATTTGGGGTTTATTTGAAGTTCCAACTTAACTGGGCATCCTGTATTTTATCTAGTAACCATACTCCTTTGCCCTAGTGATAATAATTCTCCAGAGGACTGGTGACAAGCTTATTAATTGATCTGAAAAAAACACCAACTGGTATAAGGTTTACACATCACTCAGAAGAAAAGTAAAGACAAAATAGTCTTTATAAAATATATTTAAATCATACCAGTAATATACAGTGTATTCTCCCTTGAACTATAATCCAATAAATTAATTCTTTGAACTTCTGAAGTTTTCCTTGCACGTATCTGGAAATGTCACTGGATAGGAATCCAAGGAGGTTTCCAGAAGAGAGAAGGGGACCTCAACTCAGCCCTGGCAGAGGTGACTTGCACCATAGAAAAGAATTTCAGGACACATCAAAAGAGACCAAAGATTTATTTAGGAAAGCAAGCAATAGAACAGATGCACACTCAAAGGGAGAAGGGGTGCAGTTGTCTGAGGGTGAGACACACTTTGGGGTCATGGACCTTTCTTTTTAAAGGAAATTTTGTAAATAGTGAACATGAGAAGGTTATAGGGGTGATGTCATCCTGGTGAGGTCAGTTCTGTCAGTCATGGAGCACAGGGTGGGTCATGGTAGTCTGGTCCTTTCATGATCTTTAGAGTGACATCATCCAGACAATAATGTTTGGAATATGCCCATATCATAAGTCTCTAATGATATCTTTCCTTTGATTTATGTCTAAAGAAAAAAAATGTTGTATAAGCTAGCAATGTATGCAGGCATTGATCATCTAGGCTCACAGTACTCTAAAAGGTGCAAGGGCCTTTTTTTCTTCTTTTTTTAAGATTTCAGGCTTGGTGGAAAACAGACTTGGGAAGTAAAGGACAGGGTGTTCATGAAGCTTCTTAGATTTAAAGTTACAGCTTCTTTTCCCTTTCCTGTAGCCTCCTCTTACCTCTCTTTATTTCTTCTGTCTAACCTCATTATTACAGGGAGTAAGTGCACTTCGTCTTGTTTTGTGACCTCTTTAAATGTTTTTATTAACCCTTATAAATTTTGTAATTTTATCCAAAATTATTTTTTAATTTAATATTTTACTGTAACACATAAGACCATTGCATTACAATATGATCATTCTTGGTTTTGTTTTGTTTTGTTTTTAATTTAAGCAGTACTAGGAACTGATCCCAGGGGCATTCTACCACTAAACTACATCCCCAGCCCTTCCTATCTCTTATTTTGAGACAGGGTCTCAATAAATTGCCCAGATTGGCCTCAAATTTTGATCCTCTGCCTCAGCCTCCCAAGTAACTGGGATTACACCTGCATCACCACATCAAGTTACAATATATCTATTCTTCTATTCAAGGATTTATCACTGGCTTAATAAAGACAGATTAGAAGATTTTCTTTCTCAATACACAGCCACATCATCTATGTCTAAACATACTGGGGAAAAAAATAAAACTGACATATCAGATATTTCTCTGACTAGCAGAAGGGAGGGAATATGAAATCTGTTTCCCTCGTCTATATAGATATTAAGTGTAGATTATCATACCTTATGCATCGGATCTCATTGACTAGTATTATAATACTAGGTAAGTTGCAAGAACTAGTTTAGAAAAAAAATGCACTCAAACTAGAAATGAAAAAGTTACTGCAACATCTTCCTGGGTAAGTTTTCACACTGCATTAGGTAAGAAGCCTGCGATGGCTGAGATAATGAAGCCTTGTACACTGGCACCACTCAATGACTGCTGGATGAAAACTGAGTGAAAGAAAGCCAGGCATGCTGGTGCTTGCCTGTAATCCAGCTATTTAGGAGGCTGAGGCAGTCTGGGCAAATTACCAAGACCCTGTCTCAAAATGAAATAAAAAGGGCTAGAGATGGATGTAGCACAGCGGTAGAGCACTTGCCTAGCATGTGCAAGGCCCTGGGTTTCATCCCCAACACTGAAAAAAGAAAAGAAGTCTGTGAAAGAAATCCTGGGTGCTGACACTTTACGACAGTATAATCACTCATCAGATTGAACTCATGTTTGTACTTCATGAAGACATGAGGACAGCATTATGGCCTGTCTGAAGAATTGTACTTTTGCCTGGCACACGGGGGCTTGATGTTTTCTTGTCCTCATCCTATTAGCCCCAACCAATCATTAAAGACCTTTTTATGTGACTACTTGGCAACCAGCACAAGTGGTGGTGAAATTTTCAGCATTGACTAACTTTTTCAAATCTCACGGACAAACGTTCACATATTAAGAATAGTTTTGATTTTTCCACCTTTGACACAAAAGCAACAGTGGGTAAAACTGCCGGCACATAGAATAAATCAAGACAGTGGCAGCAGCTGTCCCTGTGGTCACCATATTCTTCGCTACCATGCACTTCCAGTCAGGTAGAAAAAGTCCTTCAGATCATTTCCTTAGGCCTTGATCCTTGAGGACGTAGCTCTTAAACATTCTCTACAAAGAAATAGGAAGTGTACATAAAGCATTTCTGCTGCCGAATGAAGAGCAATGGTTCTTTCAAGAAAAGGCTCTTGTGCAATTGAGATGTAAGCCGAACTATCCCGTTTGTTCTGGAATACCAGTTTTACTGGCTGCCAGACAAACTATGATTATTCAGATTTGGATATATGGAAGGCATTTTCTCTGCAACTAAAAGAATGTCACTGTAAGAAAGATAGTTGTGATATTAGCAGCCCATGATAAAATTTGAAGCTTTTAGCAAAAATTTAAGTTGTGAAAAATTCATATCTGCCATACTGAGCTTGACAACTTCCTGACACTGAGATTTTCCTAGTGAGATCAATGTTAATATTAATAAATGTGATTTTTTTTTTACATTGCACAGTGGAATATGACAACATTTACAAGATCTGCATAGCTCAGTGAACCAAAACTTCCCACATGGCCAATGCATGTGGTTATAAAATCTTGTCTACATGAAAGACCCATTCAATGTGGCTAGGGTTATAGCTCAGTTGGTAGAGTGCCTGCTTCACAAGCACAAGGCCCTGGGTTCAATCCCAAGCACCACAAAAAAGAAAAAAAAAAAAAAGAAAGGTCCACTCAAAATGCATGATAGACCAATTGAATTTTAAGATAACAAAATACAAAAAGATTCAACTAATCTTTAAAAAAACTACCATTTGTTAATTTTTGGTGTAATATCAAAGAGCATTCATGATCATCTGAGAAAGCTAACACTCTCTTTTCCAACTGCTTGACTGTGTAAGGTCAGATACTATTAATAAACTGTTTTTCCATCAAAACAACATATCATAACAGATTAATCACAGAAGAAGGGCCAGGTGTGGTAGTGCACACCTGTAATTCCAGCTGCTCAGGAAGTTGAAGCAGTAGGAACGCAAGTTCAAGGGCAGCCTTAGAGAGACCTCTTCAAAATAAAAAGAGCTGGGAGTATAACTCAGGGTTAAAGTACTTACTTAGCAGCATGAGGCCCTGGGCTCCATCTCTAGCACCACAAAATAAATAAATAGTTATATATATCTCTTTGTGTGCAATGTAAGAAAAAATTGTGTGTGTGTGTGTGTGTGTGTGTGTGTGTGTGTGTGTTGCTGATAATTGAACCCAAGGCCTCAGGCATGCTAGTCAAGTGCTCTACCACTGAGCCACACATCCCTAAAAAAATCTTTTTTATTAAAGAAAAACATTCCAAAACAGGGAAATGATCAGGTGGATAAGGGGGGAAAAGCGGGGAAACAGTGCCTCAGTCTGGGTACAGAAAATTCAGGAAGTATTTGTTGTTGTCAAAGCATCATTGGAAAGGCCAAGTTGGACCCACAGTGACAAGGCCTGCAGAATCAGACAGCAAAGCTGACACAGAATGAGAACACTGGCACTCTCAGCACATCGGCTTGCTCTTCATTCAGATGGTGGTGATGATCCCACCTGGAAAGGACCTGGGGAGCACCTCACAGTGTACCAGAATGGTAGCTCCCTTCCTCTCCTCTTCCCATGCATTACATGGCTGGCCTCAACACTTGTGGCCACCTGATGCCAAAGCCCAAAGAAGGCCCAGTCCCAGGCTCACTCCTGTTCCCCACCCCAGCTTTCATACTCCAAGGCTGCAAGGGATGATAAGATGATGCTGTCTGTTGCCCCACAAAAGATCAGAGAAGGGAATCTGACCTTTTAACCTACTTCCTAGCCTGTATTTGCCTGAGACTTTCTGAACCCACTCTCCCCTCCTTAGTCCCCAGATCTGAGAGTCCCTCTGCAACCTGAGGACAGAGCAGCAGACTCATGATTGCCCTGGAGCAGCCAGGCTGGCTGGACCACCATAAGCATAGAAGGACTGATAGCAGGTCCCTGGACTGTCCTCCCCTCAGATTCCCAATGCCCACTTCCTGCCCCAGGAAAAAATCAGAGAGCAATTTCCCATACAACCATCTACTTCCCTCCATCTCCCACCAGTAAAAAGCTCCAGCTTCCTCCTCTAACCTAACCTCTAACTCAACCCAAACTAAAGACTTTCAATTCCTATCTACTCCCCCCACCCCCTACACACACAAGCCTCACTAGGTGAGTACAGCTCAGGCTCCTGGAAATGACAGGCCAGTTAATGGAAAGACTAATAGCATGTCCTCTAGGGCTGCATACCAAGGACCTTCAGAGCCTTTGCCCAGTGTCCTTTCCTGAGAATATATTGTTCTTGATTGTGTTTCTAGCATCTATAACAGTGCCTGGCAGAGAGGAAGCACCAATAAGTATTTATAGAATAAACTAATGTTGCCTAACTGGTTTAAAGATAAAGACTGCCTATGTACCCGACTGATCAGAATCCCCCCATCTCTTCCAGAGTATGGGGATTGAATAAGAAGGTAGCTGAAAGTTTTGGAAAGGAAGAGTACAGGAAAAAAAGAACTGGGAAACTAAGTTGGAAGACCAAATTGCAGTCATTGGAACTCTGTTAACTACCTGGCTAATCCATAGACAAAGGGGAGCCAGGACTTTGGAACACAGTGATTCAGATGGCTCTGGCAACTATGTGTGGGATGAACTAGAATGAGGCTTGTGTGGGGTAACATCCACTAAAAGGCTGTCTCCACCATCTAGACCAGAGGTCATGGTGGTGTGACCGCAGGTGGTGGTGCTGGGAAGGGAAGGTAGAGAGGAGGTGCAGAGTCTTGCAGAGAAAGATGAGTTCTTTCTAATTGCTTTTATGTGGGAGGCAAGAGACAAAGAAGATCCAAACATAAAGCAGGGCTGGTTTCTGTTCCGTGCTGACTGGGAGAATGGCAGCATCGCCGCAGAAATGGGCAACAGAGTACATCTCAGAAAACCCAGTGTAGGAGAAGCAGCCACCCACAGTGCAAGGTACTGTGAGACCAGAAAAGAGGTGGACAGTCCCAGGATTGCACAGAGTGTGATTTATTGAGGACTTCCACACAGAAACATGTCCATGGGGGCAACAAGAAAGGTGGGACCCCACACCTAGAAGCAGGAGGCAGGGGTTATATGTCGAGCTAGACAGAGATGGGCCTCAATCAACCCTAGTGTACCTGGTCTTTCTAAAAACGATTAAAATGCACATCTGTTAAGGAACAGCCAGGACCTCTATGGCTGCACACCACACTCAGCTGACTAGCTTGACAATTTTGTCCTGTAGGGTTTGCAATTCATGCCAGAGTCACCTGGCAGGCAAAATGGCAGTTATCATCAAGGTGGCTGTAGTCACAACAAGCTGCACCACTACATAGAAGAAGGAATGCACTTGAAAGGAAACGCGAATTCCACTTATTGGACATAGTGATTTTGAGGGGAAGGAAAGCCTTAATTGAGTTGCCAAGCAGGCAGTTAAAATTGTAAGAAGTCAGGCATGGAGCTGTGGGTTTGGGCTCTGTCTTTAGAAATGTGATTATTGATGCCATGGATGTGCGTAGGTTTGTTAAGAGAGGGAGTGCACAGACAGAAGAGGAGAGGCCAAGGCAGGATGCTTGGAAATCATGCTGTTATTTATCAGTTTTCTTGGCACCTCAGCCACCCTCCTCTGTGGCACTGGGTGGAAGGTCTGGGAACAGCCTTCCCCAGACCCTCTCTTGCCAGCTGGCTTCCTGTTAGGTTCTGCTAATAAGAGGCACTGGCACATGATGGGAGGATGTCAGGTGAGAGAGCAGACTTCCTCCCTCTGTCCAGCTTCTGGAAGAATGCCTTTCCAGGGTCAGCAAACTTTTTCAGTAAAGAGCTGGATATTAAATAGTTTAGGTTTGCAAGGCACATTGTCTGTCACAATTGCTCAGCTCTGTCATGGTAGTGCAAAAGCAGCCACAGACAGAATACAAATGAACAGGCTTTACTGGATTGCAATAAAACTTTTTATTTTTTTAGATGTTGACCGACCTTTATTTTATTATTTATATGTGGTGCTGAGAATCGAAGCCAGTGCCTCACACATGCTAGGCAAGCACTCTACCTCTGAGCCACAATCCCAGCTTCAGCACTTTGCTTTTTTTTTTTTTTTTTTTGAACCAGGGATTGAACTCAGGGACACTCGGCCACTGAGCCACATCCCCAGCCCTATTTTGTATTTTATTTAGAGACAGGGTCCCACTGAGTTGCTAAGGGCCTCGCTAAGTTGCCGAGGCTGGCTTTGAACTCGCGATCCTCCTGACTCAGCCTCCTAAATCGCTTGGATTACAGGAGTGCGCCACCACACCCAGCTCAAAAAACTTTTTTTTTAGATGTTGATAGAACTTTATTTGATTCATTTATCTATATGTGGTGCTGAGGATTGAACCCAGTGCCTCACACATGCTAGGCAAGAACTCTACCCCTGAGCCACAACCCCAGCCCACAATAAAACTTTATTTATGGATCCTGAGTTTGAATTTTTTGTAATCTTCATGCGTTAGGAAATATTTCTTCCTCCTCCTCCTCTTCTTTTTCTTCTTCACTTTCTTCTCCTCCTTCTTCTCTTTCTTCTTCTTCTTCCTCCTCCTCCTCCTCTTCTTCCTCTCCTCCTCCTCCTCCTCCTCCTCCTCCTCCTCCTCCTCCTCCTCCTCCTTCTTCTTCTTCTCCTTCTTCTCCTTCTTCTTCTTCTTCTTTTTCTTCTTCTTCTTCTGGTTTTGTTCTTCAACCATTTAAAATATGTAAAAACTGGGCCATAGAGAAACAGAGGGCATTCAAGTGTGACCTTGGGCTACAGTTTGCCCTGTGTTGGCATCCTAACTCTTAGGCACACCTGGCCAAGCTGAAATGCACCTCCTGGAGACACCAGTACCCTAGAGGCCCATGCACGGTCATAATGTATCCCCACTCAAGGTCTAACATGAGCCCTGTGCAGGCTGCTCCTCTGAGCCTGGAAGGCCACCTCTTCTCTACTGTTCCTCCAGACCTGTAGTGGGCAGCAGCCATTCCTGGAGTTACCATAGCTGGTAACCACAATTTCTCCATTTACTCTTTCAACCCTCCAACACTGCAGTGGCCAACTCCCTACATATGTCCTCTCTGTCTGAAATACCTGACATGGAATTTGTGACAGACTGACACAGAAATCTTTTCATTTTTGAGGTGGAAAGAGGAAAAGAAAGTCAAAAAGGAGGCATCAGAGAAGTAGGGGATGAACCAGAAGTGTCCTGGAACTGACAGGAAAAGAAATTCAGGATGATGGGCTTGGTGAGCAGTAGCCATGGCTACTGAGAGTTGGGAACGGTGCCTGAGAAGAGGATGAGGTTTCAGGACCCGGAGACTATATGTACCCTTCCAGCCTTGGGGAAATGGTGGAGAGCTGAGGAGTGAGCAGGAGGCAGATAGCCTCCTCTTTTGAGAGTCTGTTGGGGGGTAGACAGCTTGAAGACAGGGTCTGATGTGCTGCCTGGGCCCCTTACCTGTGCAGGAGAGAAGAGAGGACCCAACTTAAGCATGAATTTGTGCCTTGCTCAGGGGAAATCCCCAAAGCCAGACAATCCTGGAATATGTTGATGTAGACATTTGAATAGATGGGGACATTGGCTTTGCGCCAGGTTTGGCATCTATGCCATGCCTGTGTTTGCAACGCTTGCCACTCATTCTGCAGCCCTGGCTGCACGCAGGCCTGTTTCCCTCCACAAGAGCTTTCTCGCAGAGCTTTCTCCTCTCTTCTGGTTGTGTTTCTTATGTTGTCATTCATTCAGCAACTACCATGTATAAAACTTAATGAAGAGTGCCATGGGAGAGTCTCTGGAAAGTACTTGAAGCTCAAATCCTTTGTTAATTGTGTCTAGAGAGCTGTCTGCTGTTGGCACAAATCTCTCTTGTTAGCCCCTTCTGGTTTATCTCTAACTATGTGCTTTCTCCCTCTCACAACAGCACCCTTGGTGGATTTCCCTATTTATGAAGCTCTGTGGAATGGAAGCCCTGCCAGACAAGACTTCTCTATCATCAAGAATCACTGGACTCAGTTTGGGGCAGGATCGACAGCCTAGCCTCCATCCATCCTCAAGTGAAGACAGTCAGGACGAGGGTTGGCAGAAGTGCACAGAGTGTCACCCTCATCTCTAAGCAGGGCCTCTATTTCCTGGCAAGTTAAGACCCTGCAGGAATAAGTGCAAGGCCAGAGCTTGAAGCTCCCACAACTAATCCCTGTCCCCTTTCCTGGCAGGTAATGGAGAATGGAATCACAGTAGAACATTGCATCCAAAAAGGATGAAACCATGAAGCAGGAGACAACAGATGGCCGAGTCAGGGCAGAGGACTTCAGCCAGTTGCTACCCTGCAGAGAGGGGGAACAGGTGCCCTTTCCCTCCTCCCCAGCTTGGTCTACGGCCTTGTATCCAACTTTCTGATCTGGGACCTCAGGCAGAGTCCTGTGGGCTAGAAAAAGCCAGCCAAAGACTGGGAACTGACACTTTGGCCTGGAAACTTGGACAGAACTACATGGCAGTTCCATAGACTCTAAATACAAGGAGCTAGAGGAAGAGGAAGCCAGGCCCAAAATCTACTTACTGAACCAGTCCGGGTGGCACAGACACTCAGGTACTTTCCTATGTTGTATGATTTAATTCTCTTAACAACCCAGAAGGTATGATTATGCCCATTTTAAAAGGTAAGGAAATTGACTCAGAGAAGTTATGCAGCTTTCCCAAAGACATCCCAGTTATAACCTGGCAGTCCTTGAGGCTGCTCAGCTATGCGGAAAGAGACCCCTGCCCCTCATTAGGAGCCCAGTGGCCTGTGAGGAACCTGTGGATAACCTCAAGCCTAACACCCAAGTTGTGTCTACAGAGAAAGGCAGCTGCAGTCAGAAGAAGATGAATTGCTGGCCTACCAAACCATCAGCTTCATTCTTGCTTCCCCCTCCTTCAGGTGCCCAGGCCTCCTGATCTTCCTACCCTAACTCTTGCCTAGCTCACCTGACATTGGTATCTACTTAGCATGAATGGATTCTCAAAGGAGGGTGACTCCAGTCCATACAGTCTTCTCACTTCCAGAGCCTGTCTCCTCTAACTTCTGAAGGCTTGTCCAAACCCCGGGTGCACCCAGGCCTCTTTACCCGCCCCCCACCTCCCATCAACATTTCCCTTCTTTTCTACCCAGATTCCCTGTGCCAAAGCCGAGTGTAAAGAATGGTTTCTCAGCTCCCATCACAGTTCCACGGAGCCCCCACACACCCATTTCCCCTCTGACTGGCCTACCTCCCAGTGTGATGATTTGGCTAGAGTTGCTTGGGCTTTGAATTTCAGAACAAATCCAGAAAAACAAGGCTCTAATACCTAGGTTCTGGCAACCCAGTGGGACTGGGAGCACTCAAGGCCCTCAGGGTCATGTGAGAGCCTTCAGCCTTTGACCCATTGTTGTCAGCATTGGCTTAGCACTGGAAATTGGTACCCTGCCCTCTAGGGACTATAGGTGAGAGGGAGGCAGCCTGATTCCAGATTATGCAATGTTCAAAACTCCTGAACTGCAGTAGGATCCCCATTTTAGACAATTCCAGAGGGAAGAGCCACCAGTTTTGCTTGGAGTGTTATCCAGAAATCTGTGAGAGATGGCTGTGGATGTAGCTCAGAGGTAAAAGCACTTGCCTGGCATGTGCAAGTGCCTGGGTTCAACCCCCAGTTTGAAAAAAAAAGAAAGAAATTAGTGAGAATGTGATGGGACAAGGTAGTGTTCAAGGGTAAGTTCATGGAGACAAGGCCTAGAAGTCAAAGTGAACCAAGGACAAGAGGGACTGACATGTCATCGGTCCAGTGAGAAACTGTCCTTCTGAAGTTGTTCAGGGGTCTCCTGAGGGGGGTTGGGGCCCATCCCACTGCTGTCACCTCTCAAATGATCCTTCCTGTCCACAGTCTGAGGTCACTGCTGTCACTGATGTCTGACGGCCAGAAATAGAAATGAGTCACTAGGCCTTCTAATATGCTTAATCTAATGCTTAATTTATTAAAAATGAAACAGTGGCCTTTGCAGTGGGAACCTCACCAGACACTGGAGCTGCTGGATGTGCTGTCAGGGTCCCAACCTCTATGTTATACCTGCACAATGCTTTCTGATAGAAAACAGGGTCATGGTACCCCTCCAGAAATCCTAAGACGTTGCTCTGGCAAGAGAGGACAGTGGGAACACCATTAAATATTAGTGCAATCTCAGTGATGTCATTCTTTTTTTCCTATAGCTTATCGGCAAGGGACCTGGTTGTGGCTGGAGGTAAAGAGAAAGATAGGATGGTGACATTAGACATGTACCCCCAGTAGGTGAATGCCCATGGTCACTCTGAACATATTCAGGAGAGCTCCTGCCCCAACATAATCTGGGTGTCGACCAAGCAGGAAGAGATCTGTCAAATGCCAGTGAGCAGGAGGTCAGTGCCATAGAGGTCAGGTTATGAATATCAGGGACCAGCCACTATGTGGTCTACAGCATGAAGCCACAAGGTCAGATCTAGAGATATGAAGGCCAGCAGCCACATGATCTAAAGCCAAACTACTGCCATGGGCTCCTCCCATATGCTGGTCAGAACCAGGATGGCTCCCAGAATCAAGGATGGAGGAGAGGATGAAATATTGTCATTCGGAAGACATCCCTGACAGGGTAACAGTGCATCCAAACTATCGTGGCCTGGGTGGCTTGTGTACAACAGAAATTTATTTGTCACAGTTCTGGAGAGTGGAAGTTTAAGACCAGGGTACTGGCAAACTCCAGAGCTGGTGAGGATCTCCTTTCTGGTTCATAGAAGGCACCTAGTAACTGTGTCCTCACATGGTGGCTTCAAGAGGTAGGGTAGCTCTCTCCAGCCACTTTTTTTTTTTTTTTTTTTTTTTGATTCGGGGATTGAACCCAGGGGTATTCGACTACTGAGCCACATCCCCAGCCCTATTTTGTATTTTATTTAGAGACAGGGTCTCACTAAGTTTCTTAGCGCCTCGCTTTTGCTGAGGCTGGATTTGAACTCATGATCCTCCTGCCTCCAGCCTCCAGAGCCACTGGGATTAAAGGCATGTGCCACTGGGCCCTGCTCTCTCCAGCCACTTTTAAGAGGACACTAATCCCATTCATGATGGCTCCACCTTTTTGACCTCATCACCTCCCACCAGCTCACCTACTAAATGCCTTCCTACTGGGGATTAGGTTTCAGCATGAATTTGGGGGGACACAAACATTTAGACCATAACACAAAGTCACGAGGAAAAAGCACTGAGAGACTGGAACAGGTCTTTCTAGGTGGGGAGGCAGCTATGTGTGTGATCAGAGTTAAGTGGTTGAGGCTAGCTCCCTGCTCCACCCAGTGCATCACACAAATGTGGGGTTTGGGAGTATCTCATGGAAAAGTCCTCAACAAGGCAGTGTGTGCAGTAGTTTAAAAAGCACAGACTTTAGAGACAAAACTATGGCCAGGGGTATTGCTCAGTGGTAGAGCACTTTCCTAACATGTGTGAGGCTTTGGATCCAATCCCTAGCATCACAAAAACAAAAACCTGGCATGACTCGGAGGTTCTCAAAGTGTGCTACTTGGAGCCTAGGGAAGTAGTTCAGTGGTAGTTTGCCAAGCATGCACCAGACCATGCGTTCAATCTCCAGTGCCATGGTGGCAGGTGGGAAGTGTGGTCCTTGGTCCAGGAGCAACTGCCTCACCTGGGAACTTGTTAGGAATGCAGATTCTTGGGCCCTATCCCTAACCACTGAATCACATCCTAAAATTTGAGAATTGCTGACCGGAAACATGGTTACCAATCTCTCTAAGCCAGCGTTTTCCCCTGTAATATGGGAATAAGTAATAATGCCTATCTTATACGGTTAAATGAGATACAAGTTTGGAACTTAGCACAGGGATTGGTAGTTAGAAACCTTCAGTGAATGTCAGTTATTTTTACTATTATCTTCTACCTAATCTATAAAACAGAAAGAATCCAAGGACTCATGGTGCTCTATTCCTGGAACACCTGGTCAGTGTCATCTGTCAAGAACCCAAAGCACTGACAGGAAGATGCCAAGAGTGCCTCCCCCACATGAAGCAGGCATTCACTGGGGAGGGAGGGATTACTGAGCTGCTATAAGGTGCCCATGGTGGAGGCTCTAGAGCTGTCAGCTGTGTGAACTGTTAGGTATAAAACCTCCTGTATCTCCTACACCACAGAACAGAGTGGATGCTGGCTACTCAGTCCTCACCAAAGGATGAAATTGACCTCAACTTTCTCCGTGTACCTCATAATGGTCAGCATGCACCACCACCCATTTCAGGGTTGTTAGAAAGTTATGTGATCAAAGAACAGGAAGGGTCCGTGTGCTTATGAAGAGACTTAAGGAAATGTGGGGACAGGTTCTAACGTCACAGGGCCATGCCTTTACACTTGTGCAAGTGCAATTCTGGCCAAGAGCAGCCTTGCCCAAGAGGACCTAGGTATAAACAGCAGGAACTGAGTCTGTGGATGCTATGTCTGGAGGAAAGCATCACACAAGGGCAAAGGGAGGAAAGGAGTAGGGCACCCACTGGTCCCCAGGGGCAGAAGGGGACATTTCTACAGCTGGAAATGAATTTCACAATTACTGAAATCTTCTATGATGATTCTTGGCAAATCATTTCAAATGGTTGTTCCCCTTTTTCTTCAAAGATGACACTTTAAAATATTTTTTTCAATTTTTCTATTTTCATCAGAGAGAGTCAACAAGATGTTAATCAGTCTTAACACCTGCTTGTTTCCTATTTAATAAGGAAGTTCTATGAGAAGCAGCAGTTACAGCTGTAGAAAATGAAATTCCACCCTGAGAAGTAACAGAGGTGAACTACAAGCCCAGATGAAGCATCAATCCCCAGCACCACAAAAAAAAAAAAAAATTAAATGGGCTGGGGATATAGCTCAGTTGGTAGAGTGCTTGCCTTATAAGCACAAAGCCCTGGGTTCAATCCCCAGCACTGCCAAAAAAAAAGCATCAAAAACTTAGAATACAAAAGTGTGAAGGTGGTTTTTCTGTTCCACACATGTACAATTGTACTTTAAACCCCAGGCCTCTTCTGGCTGCCTCCTCCTCTTCATGCAGCTGCCAAACAGGGATTTGAGGAATGATCACAATTTGATGTATCTTCAGTTTATCTTTCTGTACAAATACAAACCACTATTATTAGATAAAATGAAGCATTGGTAAGAAATTTAGAAATGCTCAGGGCTTTTTTCTTCATATCTGTTGTGCTGAACTCTGGCCTTGACCCTCAGCCTCTCTGGGTCCCCAAATCCTCTTTCCGCTTCACAGCAAGCCTGAATTACTCCAAGAATCTCATGAATCTAAGTCCCACCTTCCACCAGTGCTTACACAAGGAGTAGTGCTTAGAGCAAGTAGTAGTGAAATAAGACCTAAAGCAGTGTCCCAGGAATAAACAACCTGGCTGGTTGCTACCTCTTAAGCATCTTGTCTGTGCCACCACCCAGGGCTTGGAAGCATGGGCTCTAAGACCACTACCCTGGGATCAACCTTCCTTCCATGATCCTCTACTCCCCACACAGTCATTTAAAATACACAGAGATGTGCATCTCAGCGTGAGACAGGGTAACTTGATGCGTACTCAAATTCAGCATAGCTCCCATAGAGTGTCCTAGTGGTTATTAGAGTATTGCCCACCTCCCCTTCTTTCCATCCCATCCCAAAGAAGATCCAGCCTTTACTCTCAGTTCCATTAGATGATGAAGATCTAATTGCTTAGGCTGACCCCCAAGAATACCCCTATTTCTGATACCTGTTCTCTTCACAACTATCCAAGGAAGCAAATGGACTTAGGAAGGAGGATGGTGTACCAGAAGATGGTGGACTTCTGAGCAAAACAAATCTCACAAAAACTATTATTCTCTCCCCCAGAGGTAGAAAAAGAATATGCATGCCCCATTTTTCCAATTACAGAGGGTTCATAGTCCCTAAGGACTGTCTTTGTGTCCCTCAGCCCATAGATCTCAGGTTGTTAACGATTTCTACTCCAAGGTTGGGTATGGTGGTGCACACCTGTAATCCCAGCTACACAGGAGGCAAGGCAGAAGGATGACAAGTTTGAAGCCAAATTGGGCAACTTAGAGAGACCCTGTCTCAAAATCAAAAAGGAGGGTTGGGGAGACTGAGGATGGTAGCTCAGTGGTCAAGTTCAATCCCAAGTATAAAAAAAAATCTGTTCCGTGGTGAACCCAGTCCCACAGAGACATGTGGAGAAAAGAAGAAATCCCAGTACTGGTACAATCAAGTGTGGATTCTGCCAGCCCATTTCCCTTAGCAGCAATCAGTGAGAGGCGGGGAAAGTCAGACAGGGAAGGACGGCCTTGTAGAACATTCTGGAACTGTGATCTGCTGAGCAGAGGGAAGCTATGCTTCCAGCCAGCAGTGGCCAGACAGAGGAAATGCAGTGTCTGGCTGCTGGCCATTCCTACCCTCTCCCACCAGCAGCATCACTAGCCCCATCCTGACCCCTGGTGGCTGCCCATTAGATGAAGTAGTAGAGCTTCCCAAGCACCTCCATGCTCTAGGGACAGAGCATAGCCAGCTGGGCTCAGTTCTGCACGAAAGATAGACCCCCAGATCCCCACCAAAGGCCTTAGTCTGAACCCCCAGTTAGTGACAGCATGTTTCCTAAGGCCCCTTCAGGAGGGTTTGCTCCACTAGAGTTACCAGATACCCTGTCTATATAAGCCTGACAATCACTCTAACAAAATATAAAGAAAGCACTTTTCACCTGTAATGTTAGCAGAGTGTGTGTGTATTACAACTAAAGGTCAATGCAGGTCAGGTCAGGGTGCAATAAGATCTGCAGTTACGAACAATTGTTGAAAGTATAAATTTGTACAATCTTTCTAATAATGACAATGGCAAAATAAAGTGAAAA
>JAJEJO010052636.1:0-38972 GCA_020662805.1 Glaucomys volans
GCTTGTGAAGTAGCTCCTGGGGCTCAGAGCAGGCAACCTGTGGGGAGGGCTCTTGCAGAGGGGGCTGTGGCCACAGACAGTTCCTTTCCCAAGGTGGGAGCCACTTCTCCATAAGGGGGTGGGGTTCACAGCAAAGGCCTGCTCTATAGGCAGGGGCGGTGGGGAGACGTCCTTGGAGGAGGGCAGAGTCCATGGGACTACCTGCAGAAGCTCCTCTTCCCAGAGGGGGATTCTCACTTGCTGTGAGGCCCTGTGGCTTCCACTCCTATATATGGGTTGGTGGTCTCAGCTCCCCAGAGGACTCCCTGCCTGCAGAGTATCTTGGGAGCTGACAATGACCAGAGATGGCCATGGAGTCCATTTCTTAGACACAAGGAGCCAGGCACCCCTTGCAGCACCCTTGGGGTTGGGGGCCGTCATGACCCAAGGGCCTCCAGGGGCCAAGCAGTATGTCAAGCTGGGGCCAAGGAGGAAGTGGATCCAGCCCAGGGGAGTGTCCCCTCAGGCCACACCCCTCCACCCAGATTCTGGGTCCAGCCTGGGCCCTCCAGGTGTTCTGGGTACACCTGGCAGCCAGGCCCACGGCCTGCGTTGATCTGGCCCCGCGGTTGCTCTGCAGGCTCGAGACCAGAAGGTGGCTGGGGATCTGGAGGCAGCACGGAGATACGGCTCCAGAGCCAAGTGCTACAACATCCTGGCTGCGATGTGGACGTTGGTGCCCCCACTGCTGCTTCTGGGGCTGGTGGTGACTGGTGCCCTGCACCTCTCCCGCCTGGCCAAGGACTCCGCAGCCTTCTTCAGCACCAAGTTCGACGATGCAGATTATGACTGATAGGCTGGACCCTAACCCTGTCCTGCCCGAGGACCCCAACCCATGGAGCCCCGGAGCTGGATGCCACCTTCACAGGGCCTTCAGCCCTGCCCTACCCTGACCCTGGAGACCCCTGACCCATCTTGGCTACCTAGTGCTGACCATTCAGACCCCAGGGACCTGACCCAACCCTGAGAGTCCCCAGCTCCTACCTCTGACCCTTTCCTCAACCTCCATCAAATTAAAAGTGTCAGGTCCCTGACATGCCTCCAGGGCCTCCTTCCTGGCTTCAGTGGGGGAGGGAGCTCCCCTGGGGACCCCCCCCAAGGCTCACCCTCTCTCACCCTGCTCAGCTTAGCTGTTCCCCTTCACTTTGCCACGGGGCGGCCTGCGGCTTCTGGGGTGGAGGTGCCGGAGTGTTCTAGCATGAAGTTTGGGAACACAGGCCTCTGATCCCAGCTGCCTGTGGTTTGGTGGCCTGTGTTCAGAATGGGGCCCCGCCCGGATGTGTGCTGTCCCTCTTGGTCTGTCCCTGTGACTTGTGTGCCCCTTTCAAATCTCAGTGATCTCAGTGTGGTGGTGGGCTCCCTCCCTCCTGGTCACCCACCTTGCTGGGTGGGGCTGGACACTACATGTCCACCACCCCTGCACATACACGTCACACACGCAGACGAGGCCCACGGCTTCCTCCCTCCTTCCCTCTCCCTTCACTCGACTGGGCGGAAGCAGTCAGGGAGGAAGTGGGTGTGGGAACCCTGTCTGAGCCCACGCTGGGGACACGTTCCTGTACTCTCTTACCTCCCTGTGTACCACATTGCTCCCCCTCAGCTAAACTGGCAGGGCCTAGCACGTGGGGGGGGGACACACAGGCAGAGGCTGGGGTGAGGCCCCCGTCCCTCACTGTGGCCTGGCCAATGAGAGGCTGCACTAATTGCAGAGGTCTTAACCAGAAGGAAGTTCAGGGGTTTGAACACCAGGGTCCCTTCCTCCCCCGAGGAAGGTCCCTTTTCCTGCCAGCTCTTCCAGGGATAGAGGCAGAGGTCCCTTGTCTATTGCTGTACTTGGAGACCCCGCACATTCGCCATCCTGTGACATGCCTGAGACCCTTGCTGAAGATAGGGTACGTGGCCTGTGCTGGGACCCGGGGGTGGAGATGCACTGGTCCATGCTGGGCCCTGGAGAAAGTCCCACAGTGGTTCTGGGTCAAGGGAAGCATGTGACCTCTGCTTGAATCGGAATGGAGACAGTATGCTGATCCTAAGCCCTAGGTTTGGTTCAAGAAGGGGTCAGCCTGTGCTGGACGAAGAGGCTGGGAGCAGGAGTCCAGCCCTGCTCCTGTTGCTGGGAGCAGATCCCCAAAGATGGACTATTTTGCCAGTCCCCATGATCTCTTAAACAACGGGAGGTTGTCTGGCCTGTGACCAAGCACTGAGGACAGTGTGGCCAAGTCACCTGGGGAAGTGTCACCAGCAGCTCTCTGTGTCCAGGATCATCTTGGCTGCAGGTTGATGGATCCTGGCCAGACATGCCAGCCACATGCTGTCACCCCATGGCCCCACATGCACAGAGGTGACTGCACAGGCATGGCACATAGACACAGCAAGTACCAGGCCACATCCGTCCTGTGGGTGCAGTGCCACCTGCCATCCCATTCTGATGTCGATGCTCAGTCCTGACCCTGAGGCTGCAAACGAATGTCCACTTCCATTAGGACAGTGCCCAGCCCACAACAGACAGAAGGTGCCCATGGTCCTCCGCAGATCTGCCTCATAGCCCAGCCATAGTGTTTACAAGGCCTGAAGTGAGAAGTCCGTAGGCGCCCTTGGCCTCAGGTCATGCACTGGCCTCCATATGGTCCGTGACTTCACCCTCAGCCCTGCCCACCTTGTTCTTGGGCTCCAGCAAACTGCTGCTTGCTCACTGTGGCCACTGGAGGCATGGTGTCTGTGGGTCCCTGCCCTCTGCACTCCAGTCTCTATTGGGGTGGCTGTGAGAACCCTCCTTTCAGATCCCCGGGGTGTGGAGGCAGCTGACTGAGGCCAGGAGTGTCCCAGCCTGAGTGGCTGAGCACGGGAGACAGGGAGACAGGCAGACACTGCCCTGGAAGGTGCAGACACTGGATTCCCAGTTCTAGAGCTGCCTGAAGCTCAGGACACCCTCCCCTGCATGTGTGGGTCCTGGGTGAAGAAGATGGACTCTCCACTGAGACCAGGGGCGCGGCAGGACACAGCACAGGAGGTGGAGGCAAGCGAGAGGGCACCACCTGCCCTGAGCGTCCAAGCCGCTGCACCTGCCGCCAGGTGAAATGGAAACATGACCACTTTCAGAAGAAGCGTGCAGGTCTTTATAAGACAAACCTCTTCCCAGCACTGACTTGGACTCTGCAGGTGGCTTGGTGCGGGGTCTGGACCTCACAATTGTTCTGGCTCCAGATGCCATCTCACCCCGCTCTGGGGAAGCCACTGGTGACCCACCCCAGGGCTGAAGTTTCAGGAGCTGGCACCAGGCAGAGCCTCTGTCTGAACAGCCTGCCGATCGCAGTCTGGCCTGGGACTGTGGGCTTGAACCCAAGCACATTTGACTCCAGTCCCTCTGATGGCCAGTGGGTCCTGCTCTGGCACCCCGTCTTGTCCTCCAGCAATGGCACTCCCTTCCCTCGTCACAGGCCATGTGGTTGAGGACAGGCTGCCCACCCCACCCTACGTGCCAGAGGCCATGTGACCTACAGTCAGGGAGTCGACACGCTCGTGCAGGCTTGCTCCAGCCCTCCCGGCCTCGGCTGCGCTACAGGAAAAGCTCACTTCTGGCAAAGCTGCAGCTGACAGTCCTGAGTGACTGCAGTGGCGGAGCCCCTTCCTCCACGCCCCATCCCTGCCGCTTGCTTCCTCATGAGAGCTGCCAGTCACTCCCCTGTGACCAGGAGTCCAGGGGGAGTGAGTGTGGACAGTCAGGCCCTAGCTGCAGGGGTCCTGGAAAGAGCCTGGGGAGGCAACATGGGGCACTGAGAGAAGGGGTGTGGGGTCAGACCAATGGGCAGATGAGGTGTGGGGACACTGCTATAGTCCAGGCTGGGGAGGGGCTCAAGCCAGGCAGAGAGCCTGGGACTTGGGGAGAGTGGGGCGAGGGACATGGGGCAGCAGGTGAAAAGTGGGGTTTAGGAGACATCTCTGCAGCCAGTAGCCCTGGTCATTCAGGGCCAGGGTTCCAGGGTGAGGGCCTGGGGGGCTGAGAGCTCCAGGGTGTCCCAAAGGCTCTGCAGCGTGGGTCTGATGTCTTCAAAAATTCTCCCAGAAAATTCTTGAAGTCAGAGCTTCAGGCAGCTATGGGAGTGATCTTTGTATCCGGCCAGCTGAGTGGGGAAAGGAGGCCTTGTGTCCTGCAGGGAGAGGGGTGCCCTGTGGGTGATGCACACACTGGGCACCCTGGTCTTATCACTCAGACCCTCACCTACCTGGCAGCAGAGGGAGCCGAACCTGTGATGGCCACAGCTCAGCCTCCAGCAGGGGTGCCCAGGGGCCTGCCTGGGCTGTGACCTCAACTGTCACACAGTCCTCGGACATGGCAAAATTGAGCTTGTTCCCCTGGTAGGAGATGCCAGAGACACACACTCCGGAGACCCCCGCTGGACACAGGGGGTCAAAGGTCATGCCTGCCCTGGTGACCCTGCAGGGAGAGCAGTGTGAGAAGGTGGGGGCAGGGGGCTACCCATCTGTGCCACTCTGCACTCACCTGAGGCCTGTGCACCCAAAGAGCACTGCCTGCAGGAAGCCACCCATGCCGGTCAGGAAGTTCACTGTGCCCGACCCGTCTGCATTCTCTGTCCACACCTGCAGGTCATGGGCTGTCAGTGCCAGAGTCCCCAGGACACTGGCCCTCCTTGGGCTGCCATCCCAAGGTCAGGTGGCAATTGCCAGGGCCATGATCCCACTGTGACCCAGAGGCTGGGCTATACCTCCCCCCATGGTCACTGGGAGCAGAGTGGTCAGTGAGAGGGTCTTGAGCCAGAGCCAGGCTGACCTTGAAGGGCTCAGTGACATTGGTAAAGCTCCTGTCCAGAAGGCTTCGTGCCCTTGACGGCTCCTTCAGCTCCATCCAGCCTACCGCAAACATGCTCTAGGGTCAGAGTTCAGAGTTCAGTGGGGTGAGACCCATTGTATGCAGAGAAAGACTGAGGCCAGTGGTGTGGGGCCACCCTCAGTCTTCTCACCCAGGTCATGGCTGGACCCTGTGGTGATGTCACAGGCTCATAAATCTCCAGGTTCTTTCTGCGGACGTCAGGATTCAGGGGGAAGGGGACCGGGTACCCCAGGAGCACAACATCAGCCTGCTTCACTTCCTCTCCTGGGGAAGGTGTTGGGGGCATGTCAGGGTGGACGCACGTGTCTTGGGCCAGACAGCAGGGCCCTTGACAGAACTCAGTGTCCACTCACCAGGCTCATACCCATCAAACTCAGGGTGGAAGTTCTGCTCCAGGTCAAAGGGTACCTTGATCTTATCAGCCACCACCAGCCACTGGTTAGGGACAGGCAGACCCAGGTCCTGGGCCAGATCAGCTGCAAAGTGCAGGCTGTAGAGTAGGGACAGGCAGAAGCCTCAGTGCTTTTGGCTGGCCCTGCTTGCTGGGGTGGGGCTGGGGCAGGGGCTGGAGTCTGACCTGATGTGGATCAGGACATTGGTGTAGGTGGAGTTGTTGACTCCTGAATGGTACTCATCAGGGGGCATGACTCCTGGGCACACAAGTCCAGACAGTGCTCAGTTCAGGCTGCCCCCCTGCAGTCCCTCCTCCTGACCACGCCCCCAGGGACCTCCTTACCTCTCAGGTGGTACTGCTTCTCCCTGGAGCTCCACTCTACCCGGCTGCACCAGAACTCAGCCACAGCACTGACCACATCCCAGCCACCAGCCTCCCGGAAAAGCTGAAGGTCCTGGGGGCCAAGGGTCCTGTGTGTGCTGAGTGCCCACTCATCTAGTGTCCAGAAAGGAAGGCCTGGCTCCCAGATCCCCTCTTGTGACAGCTTCCCAGGACTGCCCCCCATCAGCAGGCCGAGGGTGGCATGGCTGGTGGCTGGGACACCGCACCTGGGTGGTGTAGTAGTAGAGCTGGAAGGCCAACAGGACAGCCCCATTGATGTGGACCTCCTGAGCCCCATAAATGTCCTCAGGGCAGACCTCCAGGCCTGAGCCTGCACTCTCCCACGCGAACTTGGCTCCCTGTGGGGGAGAGGGCAGATGCTAAAGCTCTAGCCTTTACCCCATGGGACCCTGTGGAGGGGCAGAGAGAGGAGGAGGTGGGGGCTCTGGAGCCCACTGCATGTTCCCACCATGGGCTGGGAGGCTCTTGCCCAGTTCCTGCTGTGTGTGGACCCTGGGGTGGGGCCCCAGGGGGTGTGCCCAGGCCCTCACCTGGTAGCCCAGGTTCCGGGCATTCTCCAGGGCCCCACTCAGCGTCCTGATGCGGTACTCCAGGACGGCCCTGGCAGCCTCTGGGTGGAACATCAGGATATTCGGGAACATCCAGAGATCCTGAGGACAGTCTTTGTTCTGGAGCTAGAAGGACTCACACCTTCTCCCTCCCCTACTGCCGTATCCGGGGCCTCCAGCCAGGGCACGGCAACAAGGGCAATTGTTGCACCCTCCCTGCCTCTTGGATGCCCACCCAGATCCTCCAGCCCCTCCCCAGCTTACCACTTCCCCTCCCCAGCCAGCGGGTGGGTTGCCCAGGCCCGAATCTGGGCACAGGCCACTACAGGAAGTGCCTGCTCTCTGCCTGCTGGTTGCCTGATCTCAGCCTCCCTAGCCTCGACCATAAAATAAGAGTCAGAGCTGACTTAGGAGGCGCCCTGAGGTGGGAGCACTTGAGCAATAATCTTCATGCCTCCTTGCCGGGAGGCCAGAAAGTCTCCCCATGCCTGTATCCTCAGCCTCTCCTGCCCCACCCTTCACCCTCCTCCACCCAGCTCCACTTGGCAGCTTGGGGTCTTCCCAGAATGTGCCTCTGTGTCACTCCCCAGATTAAATGTCCTGGTTTCCTTGGCCTCAGGTAAACTCCAGGCTCAGGCCCTGCTGCACACTGTGCTGCTGCTCCTCCCGCCAGGGAAGCCCCCGCGGCAGGTGGCACAGGCTCTGCCGTGTGCGCCTTCTGCTGCTCTCGCTTGGATCGCTGTCCCACACACTCCTACATCTGCTGAGACACCACCTCCTACGGGAAGCCTTCCCATCTGCACAGCCGCTGTGCTTCCCCATCACAGCCCCAATGCCAGGAAGAGCAGAGGCAGTGCTGCCCACGGTGTGTGGTGGTGATGATGATGTGTACCTGGTCCCAGAAGACATGGCCCCAGTAGCACTCCTCCTGGCTCCCATTGGAGAGGCCCCCGGGGCTGAGGCCATGACAGACGTACCCTAAAGCCCCGGGCTGGGGCAGGGCACTGAGCAGGTAGTAGAGGGAGCCACGAAGGGCCTGGCGCAGAGGCAGTGGTCCCACCACATCCAGGCCACAGCCTGCCCACAGCTGGGCCCAGGACTGCGCATGGGCTGGGTACAGAGTACCTCTTGCCTGCATCTGCTGGGCCTCCTGGAAGTAAGACTGGGCCTCTGCCTGGCTGCTGCCCACTACAGTCAGGAAGTCCCACGTCCTGTTCTCCTCGTCTTCCCCAAGGGTCAGTGCTGGGGGCACTGGTGTCCACAGCATGTGCACCTCCTGTTGTGGCCCCCCAGGTTGCTCAGGGGTGAGTGTGCGGCCCCACAGATACCTGCAAGAGGGCAGCCACTTTAGGGGTGGCTCCCTCTTCTGGCTGCCCAGCTAAGACCCAGCCCCCTTCTCACCGGACTCCCTGGAAGTCAGGCCCCAGATGCAAGTCCAGGTCTGGGCTTTCTGGGGAGAAGGATGAACGCAGCAGCACTGTGATGGGCCAGCTCCCTGCAGCCAGGCGTGCAATAGATACGCTGAAGGCCAGAACGCGGGGCAGTGTGCGGTGGGCATAGATTCGTTGGCAGGCCTGGAAGCTAGAGCTCTCTAGGGTGTGCAGAAAGGATCCTGGGGAGGGTTGGGAGCTTCAGCCATGGGACAGGGGTGAGAGGAAAGACAGGGCCCCCCAGGAAGGCTGCAAAGCTATGGCCCCCCAGTGCCAAAGGCCACATGGCACTGGTGCCTCTCTGGGCTGGGAGTGGCGTCCCTCAGACCTCTGGCAGCTTCTCCCCACAGTGAGGTGGATGCAGCTTCCAAGCCTCACTGCTCTGTCTTGGAAGCCATGGCCGCACAGGACCCAGGTTCCGGCCCAGGACCCCAGGAGGTCCGCCCAGCAGGAGGGAAAAGGGAGAACCCAAGACCAAGTGGCCTCGAATGGCCTCTTTTCCTTTGAGACTTCCTGCTCAAAGGGAGGTGAAGCTGGGAGGGACCTGTGCGCCACAAGGGCTGGGAGGGAGCCGGGACAGAGCGGCTACCTGTGTTGGTGTCCAGGGTAAAGCTCTCTGCCATCTGCTCTCCCGTCCCCGCAGGGGCCTCCAGCCTGACGTTGAGGGGGCTGGGCAGAACTGCTCGGTGCGTGTGGCAGCCGGCCCCATTGTACACGCCGCTCACGTGCAGCGCGTCCTGATACACGCGTGTGCCCAGGTAAGCATTGGTCACGGTGGCCAGGAGCCGGGGGTCACTGGGCAGAGACCGGGCAGTAAATGTGGTCGGGTCTTCCCCGGCGAACTCCATGGAAACTGATTCGCCGGTGACCTGCGGAAGTGGGGGTGACCTGCGGAAGGGGGTCAGGAGGCCGTGACTGGCGGGGCTTCCCCAGACTATAAACCCTGAAGTCTCCTCAGCACTTGGCTGGCGCCCCAGATGTGGCAGGATCTAGGGGCCACCCAGGAAAACACCCCACTATGGATCTCCAGGGACCCAATTCGGTCGCCAAACTGTCCCGCCAAACTCCTGCATTGGAGCCCGATCCTAACCCTGGCGGCCTCCGGGCCTGCTTCCCAAGCTGCACGGTGCGCAAACGAGGTCCGGCCCCCGCCTTCCAGAGTTCGGAAGCCCTGAGGACGGAATGAGGAAGCGCAGTCCCGGGCACCAGCCCCTCGAGAGGGGCGGGCGGAAGGCGGCGGGTGGGTGGGGCTGGGACGGGAGCGGGTGGGCCTGGGGAGGGCAGGCGGCAGCTCTCTGACTTACCACCGCCCTCGCTCAGCCCGGAATCTGCGTCCCTCGGCCCCCCTCCGTCGGGCTGCCCCGGGCCTGGCTCAGGGACGATGAGCCTCACCACTGCCACGTGACCAGGAAGGCCCCTTGCCCCGCCCCAAGCCGCCCACGGGGCGGGGCAGCTGGTCGCAGACCGCCCTGGCCCGAAGCCCCTGTGTCCCCACCGCAGCGAGGCTGCGTCTTCCAGACCGGCCATGAGGCTGGTGGTCCCTTGCTGTGGCCAACCAGGGATCTGAGTGAGGAGTCGAGCCTTGACCCCCAAGGTGTCCACTCTGCAGGGATGGACTTGGGGGACCTGCGAAGGTTCTGGACATGATTCCTTCCCCTTCTCCGGATCCCTCTCTCTCCACTGTGTCCCTTGTTTGGAGACCCCATCCTTCAGCTCTCTCAGCTTGCAGCACATTGCTCTCGACTTTCCACCTGCCCATGGGAGCTCTGAGCACAGTCCTGGGCCTGTCCTCCTGTGGCTCAGGCTCCCTGGCCTCACTTACATGTCTGTGCTGTCCACCTTGCCCAGATTCAGCAGTTCCTGAAACTTGCTCCATTCCTAGCCTTGGCCCCTAGCACAGGTGACAGCATCACTGCCTGTCCAGCTGCTCTGGCTGAAGCCTTGGCTCACCTTGTCCCTCTGTCACCATACCTCACAACCAATCCAGGGACATGTCCTTTGGTCTCCTTCCTAGACCTCCTGGATTAGCTGCTTCTGGGGCTTCTGGTGCTGACACAGAACAACAGCCACCAAGACCTTTTGGGCCATGCTACACCTGCGTGGAGGCCTGCAGTGGGCCCACCCTGCCCACTCTGAGCCTTCCCACCCTGCCTTGGCTCCCTGATCCATCTCCCACCCCTCCCCTGCCACAGCATCCTGCTTCCGGGAGTTCCTGAGCATGCCTTTCGGTCCTGGGGCACTTTCTTTCAAGAGCTCCGTCCTCTTCCTCCTACAGTGCCCAGTGCTCAGTGAGACTCCCTAAGACCCTTGCTCCCTCCCCCAGTGCCTCACTGTCCTGGTTGCCCCCTCAGCATGTATCAGGACATTTATTTATTGAGTTATGTGTTCATGTATCGCATACCTTCCTTTTTTCTGGCACTGGAGATTGAACCCAGGGGTGCTGTACCCCTGAGCCACATCCCCAGGTCTTTTTTAAAATTTTGAGACAGCTGCTTACTAAATTGCCCAGACTGGAGAGGAGGAATTCCAGGATGTGTTCCAGGGCATGTCCCAGACCTGTCCAGGACCAGCAAGGGCCTGTGTCTGTTTGGGCTTCCCACTTCCCTGTCCAGGGCCTCTCTGCTCAGAGAGTTACCCACAGTTGGAGGGCCTCACACTTGCCCCAGCCTCCCAGGTTGTTGGCATGACTGGCGTGTGCCAGTGTGCCTGGCTGACACAGTGTTCACTGTATCATGATGGGAATCATCTGCGAGTTTCCTGAATCGTGCATTCATGCATTACATGTTTCCTGGGTCTTGGCTTGTATGTCGTGCTTATTTATGGTCTGTCTTTCTGCCTGGAATGCCAGCTCCCACGGGCGGGGTTTTGTCTGCTTTGTGGAATGAAAGAATGGACTTATAAAGCACTTATGGAGGGAATTTCCCCTGGGAAGTGAAGGGGCAGATTCCAGGGTGCCCCTCACTTGGACAGAGGTCTCAAGAGCTGGTGGAGCCTAGATGTGCCGAGCAGAGAAGAGTCAGTTTCTGGGGATGTCCACTGTTGGCACTGGCTGGCAAGACCAGGTCTTGCCTCCAAGCTTTCTGAAGTCAGGCTGCCCACTGAGCCTGTCTCCTCCTAAACTCTACCCTCCTGTGCAGGTGAGCTGAAGAAAGACTGTCAACACATTTTGGGGTCCTGGCCAAGAACAGCAGAAACCAGTGCAAGTGGATCTGAAGGAGGGTTTATTACTGTGACGGTGCCACATGGCTCCCATCCTGAGCCAGGCATTGGCTCTATCTCCACTCTCCCCAGTCTCCCCTCCCATTGATTTCGGGCAGCTAGAGGACACCTCTGGACTCAGGCCATACTACTTCAGGGATGGCCTCACTCCTAATGTCAAGACCCAAGTTCCCAGGGAGGGCCCCACCACCTTCTGCCTACAGGGCCAGAGTTGTGGGGGCTGAGGCTCCACTGTAGGTGGGGGCCGGGTCAGAGAAAGGGTCCCTCTGCCAACACACTAGGTGCTCAATTAACAGGGGCCTCATCAGCATTACTGTTGCAGGGACATCTGCATGGGGTCCAGGAGAGGACAGTGGCAGTGGCTGTGGGGCTAGGGGAGGAGGAATGCCAGGAGCATGTCCCAGGCCTGACCAGGACCAGACCCCTGTGTCCGAGCCTCCCACTTGCCTGTCCAGGGCCTTTCTGCTCAGAAGAGTTGCCCAGAGTTTGAGGGCAGCACCCTCCTGACTATGGGACTAGGATGACCTCTCTAGACCTCTCCACAGGGGCTCTGACCACAGGGCACTCCACCTGCTGTGGCCTCAGGGCCT
Organism: Glaucomys volans; assembly: GCA_020662805.1. Taxonomy (NCBI): domain Eukaryota; kingdom Metazoa; phylum Chordata; class Mammalia; order Rodentia; family Sciuridae; genus Glaucomys; species Glaucomys volans. The sequence continues at coordinate 11,472 of JAJEJO010052636.1, forward strand.
AGAGGACACTGTTGAGCCCCCTGGGAGACTCAGCATCACTGTCCAGCTCCGGGTGTAGGATGACCAGATCTGGCTTTGCTGTCTTCACAGCCTGCAGCTCCTGCTTGGCCTGCTCATTCAGCTCCACAGAGGCCAGACTGCAGCCACATGCAGGGGACAGAAGGTGTGGGTCAGCTGATGGAGAGAGCCCAGGGCTGGGGTGACAATACTGGGGCACAGTGGGGATAGAGTAATGAAGCGCTGCTGGCTTAGGCTGTGCCAAAGGCCCAAGTGACAGAGGCTGTCTGTAAGGGGCTTTGTCAGAGGCTTGGGCCTTCAGGGGAGTAAAAGGGTGTTGAGATCACTGGCCACAGGATGTGGATATTTGGTCAGCAGAGTGGTCAGAGCCAGGGTTCAGGCCAGGGCTTCAGGGGATGGGCTCCAGGTTGGGCTCCCAGATCTGTGTCTGAGCCTGGACACTTGGATGGTATATGGAGAGGCTCCTCTTGAGGGTAGGAGAGTCCCTGCATCCACCCCCCTGGGATTACCAGGTTCTGTCCCCACACTCTGTACTACCCTGAATCTACCTGAGGGTCTGCAGACTGCATCCTGGGTGCTGCAGGACTGCACACAAGTAGGTCACCATGGGGCCAGGCAGCTGGCAGCCACTGAGATCCAGGGTGGTCAGGGCAGGGCTCTGACGGAGCATGCCCACCAGGTACTGGAGTGCTCCCAGGAGGCTGGGCAGCTGCACCCTGGGAGGAGGGCAGACTCAGGAGCTGCTGGGAATGGGGTCCCATCCCTCTGTCCCTCCCAGGCCAGGCCTCACCTGAGTGTCCGCACCTGGCACTGGGGCCAGGCCAGGCCTTCGCTCAGCACACGCAGGCCCACCTCGCTGAGCCTGATGTGGAGGAGGCCCAGCTCTCTCAGGGCGGGGGCGACCCTCAGGGCCTCAGAGAGGTCTCGGCAGACAGCATCAGGGAGTTTGCAGTGGGACAGCCTGTGTTCAAGAAGCTTGTGGATCTGTGTGCAAGCCCCCCAGACACTTCTCCACCCCAACTGTACAAACTAGTGTGGGTCAGATCCCACCAGCTGGGCCAAATGTGGGCATCCATTTGGTTCCTTATGTGCATTTCCAGATTGCTGTGCTTGGCCCCCCCCCCCAATGATGCACAACTGTCCCATTTCACCACAACTGGCAGCATGCATTTCTGCCACTTTCCCACAGTGGTTGGAAAACTATCTCATTCTAAGTACTGTTCAAGCCTCACAAAGCCTCACACCCACCCTCCAAGGTAGAGGCCACTGTCTGCATTTCACAGGGAGGAAGTGGTAGCCCAGATAGATTGACTTGTCCAAGGGCACCTGGAGGCTAGGATTCACAGGCAGCCTGACCTCAGAGCTGGCACTTGACGCCTTCCTCTACAGGGAGGGCCCAGGAGTCTCTAATAGCACCTAGCAGCCTCCTTTGGAAAGAAGATACCTTGCCATCTTCTCTGCCCCCAGGCATGCTGAGCCCCCTCTGATTTCCACCAGCACTACACTTTTCCCATCAGCACCTCACTTTCTGATGGGCTCCCTGTCAGCTCTCTGCCTTCCCCATACTCCTGTCTTTGGACAGGGCATCCTGCCCCCTTGGAGGGGCTGGGGCATGGTTACTCACGTCAGGCTGCTTAGGCCGCACTGTTGGTCAGTCATGGCCTCACAAAGTGGACGCAGTGGGGAGCCCAGGAGATGTTTCGTGGAGGCTCGAGAACTGGAGGAAGAGAGGAAGGTGAGGCCCACCGCACCCCTCAGGGCCTCCAAGACAAGGCCTCTTCTTCTCTGCATCCTCAGGTCTTGGTGCTGCCTCTGCCATCACCTCATGTTGAGCCAGGACCCCTGTCAGGACCCCTGCACCCCTGCACCCACTGAACCTAGGGTGAAACCCAGGAGGAGGCCTGCAGGTCCTTAGGCCCAGCCCTGCCCATGTCCTAACATTCATCCTCTGAAAGGGGCTGAGCACCCAGGACAGGTGCTAAGTGGAGCTAAATTCAAAGTAACTCTTGTACAGCTTTGTGGAGGAGGAGCTGGGAGTCTGGTGTAGGAAGCAGGCATGGGGATGTCATGGCATAGAGTGGTCATCAGGGCAGTTCTGGGGCCAGTGGAATCCCAGGCCAGCTGAAGGAGCAAGGGTAGGCTTTGAGGATAGGCATCTATCAAGTGTCAAGGGCCTGGGACAGTAGGTGCCAGCTCAGAGTGCAGAGGGCATGGTGTACTCTAGAACTTGTTGAGGGGCTGAACCAGAGTTGTGTGGCAGAGTGCTGGAACATGGTGAGGACACCCTAGTGAAGAATCTTCTTCCCCATCTGGGCACTGGGGTGCACCCTTGCAAGTGGGTGAACAAAAGCAGCCCTAAGGTCCTCCCTGCAATTTGGGGGAACAGGCCTCAAGTCTGGATGTGCTCCCTGAACCCAGGTGGGCACAGGTGTACAGGCATGCCCTGCATACATGCTTCATGCACACCAGGGCCTGCCAAAGGGGGCAGCCCACCCTGGAGACTCACCCCTGCAGCCGCTTCACCAGGCTTCTTTTCTTTTTCTTCTCTTGTGCAACCACCAGTCCAATGTTGACCAGCCGCAGTGCCTGTCCAGCTGGGCAGCATCGCACACAGTAGCTCAGAACCTCCAGGTCCATGCGACTCAGGCGCACTTGCTCCAGTGCCAGCTCGGGGAGACTGCGAAGGGCCTGGCGCACAAAAGCGTCCTCCTGGGTCTCATACAGGCAGTACAGCAGCTCCAGGGGCATGTAGGTCTCCTCCTCCTTCTCCTCCTCCTCTGGATCTTCTGCATCCTCCGGTCCTTTGCTCCCCTCCATCCTCTCTGGTGCAGTCTTGGGGCAGCCCTGTGCCTGCACCCACTTCAGGGCATCCTCCTTCACACGCTCTGGGACCACACAGCCAAAGTATTGCTCGATGTCCTGCTTCCGCTCTGTACTCAGCAGCCCGAAGAGGAAGCGGGTGGTGAGCACCAGGTGTTCACTTAGCTCTGTGTCTGTGCGCAGGAGCGACCTCACGCTACCTGTTGGAGCCCCCGGAGCCCCCTCCTCCTCAAGCATATAGGACAGTGCGGCAAAGAACTCCTGGAAACTCTGGTCAATGAATTGGTAGATGACCTCGGTCTCCAGCACCCCTGGCAACTCCTTCTTGTTGAGAAATAGTACCTGCACTTTGGAACCCCGAAGCTCTAGTCTCTCCAGGTCCTTCTCGGGGAACTGCGCTTTACGCCGGAGGACGCCCTCACGGGCCAGAAGGCACAGCTTGCGCAGCTCTCTCTGCACCCGGAGACCGTGCGCACCAGCGGAGCTCAGCACGCTGGCGATGAAAAGAAGGTACACTGAAGTGGTGGTCTTGGAGGTGCGCGACAGGTCCTGACCCAACTGGAGCTGCTGGCACAGCACGGTGCACACGATCCAACACACGAAGGGCACAAAACACAAGCCATACAGCGTCTCATTCTCTTTCACGCAGCGATAGGCGCGCTCTGCCCTCCGCTCGTCCTTGAAGAACTTGTAGAAGTACTTCTTCTTGTCCTTGTCGGAGAAACCTCGCACCTCTGCGCACTGTGGTGAGCACAGGCCGCCCCTCAGCCTACCAGAAGCGGCAGCGCGCGTGGTCACCAGCAGGCGGGCGGAGGGCAGCAGCGCTTTGCTCAGCAGCCCGCCCAGCACCCGTGCACCGCTAGCAGCCTCAAAGGGGTCTGTGCAGGGCGCGGCCTCGGGGGTTCCGGGCGCCGGCAGCTCGTCTGCGCCGTCTAGGATGAAGAGCAGCCGCTGAGGCTGCGCGAGCATTTGTCGCACAGGTGCGCCCCAGTCGGGGCACTGGTCTAAGATCAGGTCAGCCAAGCTGCGTGTGCCCGGCCGCTCCAGCAGCTCCCGGCATGGCATGAAGAAGGCAAAATCCACTAGGTCTTGGTACAACTTGCCCGCCGCCCAGTCATACAGGATTTTCTTGGCCGCCATGGTCTTGCCAATGCCCGCCGGGCCCTGCAGTACTACGGTCAGCGGCCGCCGGCCTTCCTCGTCGCGCTGGAACAGTCGGTTGAACGTGTGTGTGTCTGAGCGCCGCGCGCGCTCTGGCTCCGGCTCCTCCGCAGGCCCCAGCGCCTCCTCCTCCAGGGCGGCGGTCTCGGACGCGATGAGCAGCTTCGTGAAGCGCTTGTTGATCTTCACCGAGCGGGCGTTCCTCTCCTTCACTTTGGCGTGTTGCCTCAGCACGTGCTCGCGGTACCTCTTCTTGTACTCTGGGAAAGCGACGGGGAGCGGGGCAGCAGTGGGCGGGCCTTCCAGCACACTGGCGCCGGTGCCCTCCCTGCCAGCGAGGCCTCGGTTTCCTTTAGCGCGTCGCGGCTCCCTCCCGCGCCAGCTTTTCCGGGGCCCGCAGTGGGAATACCCAAGCGGAGCGGGACGCTAGTGCTCTGAGCCCAACACCCTCCCCAGTGCCTGTGCCTCTCGCAAAAGACCTACCGGACACAGAGAGCAGCGCAGAGGAGCTGGACCCCAGCCCTGGAAGGGAAGCCTGAAGTGAGCGCGGGATACAACAGGGGGTCGAGGTCACCCTCTAGAGCATCTGGGACCTAAGTCAGAGGGCTTGCGAATTTGTGGGTAAAGCGCCAGGGTTTTTTCGGGGAAACTGGAAGAAAGACGGCCCCTGTACCAGGGACCGAGGTGGGCAGGGACCCTGGGGAACCCCCAATCAGAGCTCACGCTGCAGCCGCTGCGCCTTGAGCCGCGCCGCCACGTCGCGCACATCGGCTCTCTTCAGGGTCTGGCGGGCCACGTCCAGCGCTGGCTCTGGCCCATAAAAATGGGTCAGTTGCTCCGCTAGGTCCATGGCGTCGGCGCGCTCCAGCCTCCCCCAAGGTATGCTGCGCCCGTCCACCCGTGCGTCCCGCAGCTTGTGGCGGAAGCGCTTCAGCTGCTCCTGGCTCAGGTCCTCCAGCGCGGCCAGTAGCAGCTCGCGGGCCGCTGCAGCGTGGGGCTCCAAGCTGGAGGCGAGTGGGACTTATGTGTGCGGCCAGGTGACACCCCCGCTGCATACGCTCTAGGGCTCCACGGTGGACAGGGGCTCTATCCAGGGGCTCTCCACATTGTGGAGATCCACAGGGGCAGAGGGTGAGCTCCAGACCCATCTGCTGTCCAGGGGTCGGGAATCTGGTATGCCAAGGTCTGTGCTCCAGCCTCCTCACTGGTGATGAGGCTCCACATATTAACCTTCCTGCCCCACAACCCACTTTCTGCTTCCTCCCTTCCACACACCTGGCCAGGCCAGGTGAAAGACCAGATGAGTGTGTACCTGGGCTGTCCTCTGTCCTTTCTTTCCCTCTCTGGGGAGCCAGGGAAGGGCAGCAGCAGCAGTTAGCCTTTTCCCAGACTGTCCCTGATTCCTATGGCTCACTGCACTCTCTGGGCCCTTGCAGCAGGACCGAGCCTGAGCCCTGGGTGGGGAGGAGACCCTGTAGCCCTCTGTGGCAATGAAGTCTCTAGAACCCTGAGCCTGGGTTGGTGGAGGAAAGGCCTGGACAAAGGGAATCAGCATGGTGAGGCCTGAGGACTGAGACCAGCCCTCTCCAGGTGACCCCTCTGGGAGCCAGCACTCACCTGGAGCAGGAGGCCCCTGCCTCATCCATGGAAGCTTGTCTGTGGGTCTAGCACTCAGAAGCAGAACCAAGGACCAGATAGGTGACCCCTACCCAGGGTGATCTCAAGCCAAGTCCTGGGGCTGGGGAGCTGTTCTGCCCTGTCCATTTCCCAGGTCTGGGCATCCCTGGTGTCTGGGCACTGAAGTGTCCATCTGACCAGCAGCAAAGCTCCTGAACGAAGGCTGTGTGGCACACGCTGCACTTCGCTCTTTAAGTGCTGTGCCTGGTGACCTTTGATGTCCCACTGCTCTCTGTCCCTGCACAGGGTGTGGCGTCCAGCCATAGCTGTGAGCAGCTAACGCAGAACCAGCCCAGATGCATGGAGGAGGCGACTAGCTCAAACCAGGCCTCCAGCTAAGGCTGGAGATGGTGGATTCTGCAGGCAGGGACGAGGAGGGGTGTCCAGGCAGAGGGGACATGAGAGGAAGGGAGGGCTGTGCTGGGGAACCTTGGGGAAAGGCCTGCTCTCTCCTGGGCATGAGGAGGCGCATGACGAGGTAGTCTCTGCAGCTTCCCACACTGCCCTGAGTGGGCTGATGAGAGGTTTGGAGGTGAGGAGTGCTTGGAACCTCTGGACCACCAGTTACCCCACAAATGTGGGGTTCCACTGGCTGTGTGGAATGGGTGTGTGGGGGTGTGAGAAGTGGGTGCATGTTGTGTGAATGTGTCTGCGTGGGTCACATAATGGTCCCCAAACAATCCCTAGGACATATGAGTGTCCCCTCTTAACCCAAAGGGACCTTGTAGATGGGATTAAATTCAGGATCCTGAGAGGGGAGTACATCTTGGGTTTCCCAAGAGGGCCCCAAATGTCATCTCAGTGTCATAAGATGGATGCAGAGGGTGACTTGACACAGAGGTGCTTTGGGACACAGAACAGGAGCCAACTGAAGATGGAGGAAGGGGCCAGGACCCAAGGTTTCCAGGGAGCACCACTCTGGCGCTGGAGCACATCCAGGGGCTCCTCCCTGGAGCCTCAGATGGAGCCCTGGTGGAGCCAGCACCTGGCTCCCAGCCCAGTGAAACTGATTTTGGACTCTGACTGCAGAACTACGAGAGAAGAAACCGGTGTCGTTCCAGCCACTGAGTCTGCCATGGTTTCTTAGGACAACTGCAGGAAGTGAGCTCAGACTTGGAGTGGCCCTGTGTGAGGAGAGCCTTTTGCTCTGGTCACCCCCTTGGCCACAGGTTGTGTTCAGCCCTGCTTCCATCTGGAGCCCTGCTAGCTGCCTCGGGGAGGGAGAACCAGAGCCTGGGAGTAGACAGTAGGCCCTACCACTGCCTGAGGTGCAGTTCTTGCTCAGTCCTACTCCATCTACTGTTTGGACTTCCTCCCAAGTGTTCTGCCCATCTTTCCAATTGCAGGGGCTGCCCCATGCCTGGGAGAGTCCCTGGTGGGCAGTGTGCTCACAGGATGCCCACAGGCTCAGAGGACTTGGCCTGGAGGGACTGAGAGGGAGCTGACAGCACACATCCTGGGGTGGGTTGTGCTTTGCAAAGGGCTTTTGTGACCATGAGCCAATCACTTATCACAGAGTCCTGGGAACCCTTGGGCTGGTGTGTTCAGGCACACGGTGGGCAAGGCCCTCACTCCAGGAGCCAGCTGGGCAGCATCCAGCAAGTAGAGGAGGTTCTCCTTGGCGCCAGGGTTTGGCACAAGCCCTCAGAGATGTGCCAGTCTTGCCTTGGCATCTGCATCCCGGCCTTGGCTGAGGGAGTGACCCCCATCAGTACGTGGGCTCAGGGAGATGCTGTCCATTTGGGATCCCAGCCCCCTCGACTTGCTGAGGCCTGACTGGCTCCTCTGACAGACTGAGATTTTGCAGAAGGAACATCACAAGACGAAGCAACAGACTCAAGAGCACATGGCCTGACTGGGGAGAGTCTGGTGCTCACCGAACAGCAGGAATCACGGGGCCCCTAGGCAATGGCCTACTCCTGGAGACTGTGTGCCCTTGCTGGCCCTCGTGGAGGGGACTCTGAGCCCGGGACTCGCACACTGCTGCGGATGCAGACTCAACCCGCGCGTGTGCATGCTGTGCTGCTCTTCACACACATTCAGTTTTCTGTGCTGCCTCTTCTTCTCCTTCTCCTCCTTCTCCTTCTCCCTTCTTCTTCCTTCTTCTTCTTCTTCTTTGTTCCTTTTTTTGTGGTACTGGGGGTAATGGGGTACAGGGGCACTCAACCACTGAGCCACATCTCCTGCCCTATTTTGTACTTTATTCAGAGACAGGGTCTCACTGAGTTGCTTAGGACCTCGCTAAGTTGCTGAGGCTGGCTTTGAACTCGTGATCTTCTGCCTCCACCTCTGGAGCTGCTGGGATTACAGGCGTGGCCATGGTGCCTGGCTTCTCTGTCAATTCTTGAAAGTCAGTTCTCCATGGCAGCTTCTTTCCCTTTCATTGTCTAAGACAAAGTGCAGAGCCAAACCACCTGGGATCCAGTCCTGGATGTATGCCCAACAGTGGCGACCTTGGACGGGTGGCTGCTGGGCTCAGAGCCTCCACTTCTGGACCTGTGAAACGGGAGGTTGGGCACTCTGGTCAGGGCTGAGAGGTGAGGAGCTGCAGTGCACACACCTGGTGTGTCCTGGGCGCTTGCCAGCCTGTGTTCCTGAGGGCGCAGCATGACTGCACTGCTCTCACAGGCTGAAACGTCTCAGCTCCTGCACCCTTCCCTTCTGATCCCACCTCATCTCTCACTGGCCCTCAACCCTGCTGACCATCACCTTTTCCTTGAAGTGCTCTTTTCCTGTTGGCCACCATGACACTGGCTCCTGGTCACTCTTCCAGGAGGGCTGGAGGTCCTGAAGCTGAGATGTGGGGGTGCCCTGGTTGTGGTTGGCCTCCCATCTGCACTGGAAGGAACCACAAGTGGACTCTGCCCGTGAGCTGTCAGCCCTGCTGATGACAGAAGCGAGAGCAGCCTGATAACAGAAGTGAGCACCTCCAGGAGTCCTGGGTCCTGGAGGACTAGACATGCATGTAAGATGTGGAGCTGAGGTTGGAGCAGAGGCAGGGAGGAAGCAGGCAGGAGTCCAGGCAGAGGCCTGGAGGAGGCCAGAAAAGAGAGAAGAGGGGTGAGAATGGGTGAGGATAAGGAAGGAAGGAAGGGAGGGCTGGGCAGCCAGTCCTCTCTGGATAGAATCACCACTTCTGAGCAAAGTCACGTCCCAGGTGTGACTTGAAATCTGTCACACAGATTTAGACTTCTCCACAAATTCCTCAAAGGCAACTCCTACAGGGATTTTGCTACCCCACAGAGCCACATGGAAATCTTCTAACATGTGCCCAGTATGTTCTCATGCTGGGGGTGGGAGTAGGGGCATCCCAGGTCCCTTTGGCAACCTGGGCACCATCGACTCCGTAGTCCTTCCTTGGAAAAGGCTGGTTCCTGGCTCACTGCCTGCAGTCTGGGCATCCTATTTTCACTTCCTAGTCTTAGAAAAGAGCTGCTCGAAGGTCCCACAAATCTCTTCTGGAGAAGTGGTCAAGGAGAGGGCCAAGGGGACCTGCAGCCCGCCCTCCCCACAAAGCAGCAAATCAGACAACCAAGGTGAAATGCACGAACTGCCAGACAGACAGACTGTGGAGACTGGCTCGAGAGGAAATAATCTTCCGATCTACATTAAGATATTAAATTAAAATAACTTCCTACAAAGAAGAGCCCTGGACTTTACCAACATCTGAAGAGGAATAAGCACTGGCTATACACAAACTCTTACAGGAGACATAAGCAGAGGGCTTCCCACACCACCCTGCTGCCAAGCCAGCAAACCCCTCACAAGTAAGTGAGAGTGTCCCTTGTGAACGGAATGCAAACCCTAACCAGCCATGCAGTCAGTGGGTCTGTGATAGGTAGGAGGAACAGCGAATGTGGGTGGGTCCCCCCAGGACTCAGGCCATTAACATACCATGCAAAGATCAAGAAGGACACAAACTACCTGGTCATCAATGATGCAAAAACTATCTTATAATAGCTGACAACTCTACATGATTAAAACCACCAAACAAACCAGAAGGAATAGGAGAGAACTGTATAGTAGAATATCCCCAGATATTTGGGAATTGAACAGCCTACTACCAAGTAACACATGGGTCACAATGGAAGTCTAATGGAATTAAATATATTCAATTAAAGGAAAATGAAATTACAAGTTATCAACATTTCTGGGATTCATCAAAAGTGATCCTAGAAGAAAATTGATAGCTCTCAGCATACATAACAGAGAAAACAGAGTTCAAGAACCAGTTTTATTGTTTTGCTAGCAAAGGAGAAGCACGGGCACTCCTGTCCCAGAGGCTGAGATTCTGCCCATCAGCAGGAGCAGGGCTTTTAAAGAGGTGACTCAAAGGCCACATTCCCCGTGCTCTCTGCTGGAGTTGCAATGCACTTGTTAATTTGGGAGATGGTCACTGCTGAGATCTGGGGCCATCCCCAGAGTCTGAATTACTTCTTTCCTGTGGTGGGTGAGTGCCAGGGACAGACAGCTCTGCCTAGGATGGGGAGGAAAGGCGGTCCTGTTTCCCCTGAGACTAGGGAGGGGAGAGATTAGGGAGGAGCAGGCAGAGAAGAGAAATGTGTCCTTTCAAAAATAAGTCACAGTGGCTGAGCTCAAAGCTTAAAGTGGACCGATGTTACACTTCCTCACTGTCAAATTCTAGCTTTGATTTTTTTATGGAAAAATGGGTGATGACATCTTCAAGCTGCTTCCTGCTGAAAGAGGGGGAGTTAGGGACATTAACCCAAAGTCCGTGTTCTTCATTAGGTGGGGCATGCATAGTTAAGGGTATTCAGCATCAGAGCCGTCCAGAGGTCCACAGTGGCAGATGGCAGGAGACTGGACAAGGCATTCATAGGCAGGGATCAGCTAACACAGCAATAAACAAGACAACAAAGCATTACTTTTTGTAAACAATTAGCACAAAAGCAATTAGTGTTTACACCAGTCTCTGCTAACCATGAGGACAGTAACTCAATCTTATCAGTGAAAAGAGAGTTTATCAATATAGGAGGTTAAGAAGATTTATAGGTCTATGAGCTCAAATTGACTCAGGACAAACTTCCAACTCTAGAGTTCTTTGTGATCATTACTGTTAGGCGCTCTCACACAAGAACTCTTTTGTTATAGCCTCCATCTTTAATTTTGGTACGGCTGACATAGTCACATCTTAAGTTACATTTTTAAAAACCACTGGTTTTCCTTTTAAGTGTCCGTGTCTGACTGTGAGCAGGCTGTGCTCTCTGCAGCGTTTAAGACCAACTTGGTCAAAACCGACCTCGTTCCTCTCTACTCCTAGGAGTAGCTGAGACTCCTCAGACGTCACTCTTGGGGACATGGGTGAAGCCTCCTGGCTCCTTTAGCTTCCCTCTACCAGTGGGGCCACTTGCCAGGGTGGGTGGGGGTCTGGCTGACCATATGTGGCTTCTCTTGGAAGCATCAGGGACACTTCCATCTCCAATGACCCTCCTCTTTGCAGAATGTGTGCTGGTTGGCTTCCTGTTCTCTAGGGTCCTCTGGATCTCCCTGATCAGCAGATCAGCTCACTCACTAGAGTTGCAGGACCCAGAGAAGGGTCCTGTCATTCTGGGTCCTGGCTGATCTTAGGGAGCAAGGACCAAAATGCTAATTGCTTTTTCCTTGTCCCTTTTACTCTTTTGACTTTGGTCTCCAACTTTAGGTTTTAATCGCCCAGCAAGCCAGTTTCACCAGTCTTAAAGAGGCAGTAACAGGTTTTAACTTCAATATCTATAATTTTACAAATGCCCCTTTCATCCAATTGGGGTCAGTATTAGTACTGGGAGTCAGCATTATATGCTACCTGTCCTGTAGGTGATGGCTTTTTATCTGAAATTAACCCAGGTTTTTGTTTTGTTTTGTTCTGTTCTGTGTTCTGTTCTTAGAAGCAGCACCTCTGCAAAACCCTAACAGGAAACAGTTGTAAAATTTACAAGGATAATAAAATTAGCAGAGCAAAAACATATTCAGTTTGTGTAATAGCTATGAACCAAGAAAAAATGATTTTTATAATCTTGAACCTTTACCTAGTTATATATTATACTCCCTGTGTGAGATCATAGTAATCGTTACAAGAAAATCAATCTTTTTTTTTTTTTGGTACTGGGGATTGAACCTAGGGGCATTTCACCACTGAGCCACATCCCCAGCCCTATTTTGTATTTTATTTAGAGACAGGGTCTCACTGAGTTGCTTAGGGCCTCATTTAGTTGCTGAGGCTGGCTTTGAACTTGCGATCCTCCTGCCTCAGCCTCCCAGGTGCTGGGATTACAGGCGTGCGCCACTGTGCCTGGCCAAGAAAATCAATATTTAGAACACAAATTTAAATGAGTTAAAGTCTAGCCTGTTTGGGAGCCATTCTAACATGGAGTATGGTGGGAGGCAGAACCTTATCTAGGTAAGGTGGGCTCTTCACAAATAACTCAATATTACACCTGAAACATGAATGGAAGAAAGGTAAGAGAGCTTTTAACTTTCCTTTTGTAGAAAAAGTGGCTGAATGCTCCCATGTTTTACAATATCACCTTTAAACAGATCACACTCTGTCTTAGCCAGCATGACCAAACTTTCAGGTCTGGCAAGGAGCGAAGAAGGATTGGAAAAATAAAGATGCACAGAGACAGATCTTGAAGATTAAGCTGGGATGCAGATCTAAAGAGTTACACCAGAAATCCTATTTATATAGGCCTCATTATCAGGTTAAAGACTATGCAACCATTATTCTTGGTGTTCAGGAAAGTTACAGAATCTAGGACATCCCATGTAACTTTTCCATAGTTGCAATCCACAGTTGCAAAGTGCAATGTTAGGGGCTTTGTGCAGCTCTCAAGAAAGTCCTCTATTAAAAGTTACTGTAAGGTGGGCAGGAACTGAAGAAGCAGAGCTGGTGAAACATTGTGGCTGTCTCGCATAAGAGTTCCTTCCTTCCCGGGAGCTGTGTGCCTGAGACCAAGGCCAGAGCTGATAGGACTCTTGCACAGCCTCACACGCAGGGCACTGAGCATCTGTGCCCTCGCACAGGAACATTCCCAGGGTCTGGGCATGCCGCAGCCATGAGGCCATCAGAGACCCCCCCAGTCTCAGTCATTGCTATTCCATCCTCTGTCACCACTCTCCACAAGGCTCTCCTTGTTATCTTTTAAAAATGCACTTAGATTCAAAGTCCAGTGTGAAGAGTAACACAAAAGTGTATATATAACTTATTGACAACAGGTTACTGTATCCAGCTATAAAACACCAAATGACACAAATAAATGTCAACTAAATTTGTTATTTTTATACAAATCTGAGATTTTGCAACATATAATTTTAGTTTGGATAACAGCAATTTGGCAAAATGCTCTCCTATGCATTACATTTAACCAAGTTGAATTTTCAACTTTAATTTAGAATCCAGAGTGTACAGTAACAATAACCACAGGTCTGCATGGATCAACAAGAATCAAAGGATGGTCTTAATCCCTTATACGTTTAGCAAGCAGTGTTAATGATCAGAAATTGACTGAGTCAAAGCAAACAGGTACAGGACAGGTCCTCAAACCCCTGCGTGACCCTTCTGTGTCAGATGCAAAGTGTAAAAGACCACTTGTTGGTCATCCTGCCCGTAAACTTACATAAACTTTCTTTTTATAAACTTTCACAGAAGACTTAGACAAGGCTTAGAGAGAGTTCTCAGATGCATGCGTATACCCAGGCACATATATTCAGGGTGGCAACTATTTTGTTAGAACCTAAGTAACAGTTGTTTGTTTAACTAGTTACAAAGTAATCATTTGAGACTTTAGAACAGGTTTAGCTTCCCCAAGTAATAAAACCTAGCAAATACAAGAAAATTACCCATAGGTAAGAGCAGATCAGTGTTTCAGACTTTGCTTCGTATCAGTACATCAAAGTTCAAATAACTGTTCTCATTACAGCCAATGTAATCACATGCACAAACTATTTGAGTCTTACCTTCCACAAACCTTCTGTGACTTACTTAAACATTCACAACTTCTTACGTCCTTAGTTTTGTTCTCTCTCATCTTGGATTTTAGCCCAAGAATATTACTTAGAGAGACAAAATACTTTCTCCTCCAGAAACATTTCTTTTACCTTCTGATTTTACATATTAAAATACTTTCCATACCTATAACTTTCTTTTGTCTTTTCTAGTTTTGGGCCCTTTCTTAAATTCCTATTCTGGAACAGGCCTTATGAATGTTATCTGTGTGTTTAATTTACACAGCGAACCTCATCCCAGGAGAGGGTTGGACAATCAGCACATACAAACACTGTGCCTCAATCTTTGTCCTCCCAGGTTGATTCAGGGGTTGGAGCACAGGATGCTTTTGAGCCTGGCCTGTCTCCCTCGTCATCATCACAATGCCATCAACTTTAAGTGGGTCCCCACTGTCGGTTGTACCCAGAGGCTCCTTTGGGCCTTTTTCTTACACTAGGCATATTGATATGCACGGAGGAGGCCCTTTCCATCCTCTTCTTTAGTATTCCTTGGGATCCCTTTGCAGAGGCTGCCTACAAAACACAGGTTGGCCTTAGTTTCTGTCTTTCTTTTCTGGGTGAGTTATTTATTCTGCCAGTCTCCCCAGGCATTTGGATGGGATACTGTCATAGCAAGAACCGCTTTGTCCCAGTGAGGAACATCCTCTGACCAAACGGGGTGTCTTCTTAGATCTTAAAAGGGAGGCTATTCCTGTCCCCAGATCATAAACTGGCAGTGCTGGAACCTACTGCCACTTCCTTTGTGGCCAGCAGCCAGGGGCAGAAGGGGCTGGGAGGCAGGGCAGAGGCCAGGTTCTCTTTGGCCGTTTTTCTACAGCCCAGGCAGCTTTTCTGGGATTTTCCCCACAGTTTAGGGCTGGTGTCCTCGACCCCCAGTGAGATGATTGGTGGCTGCCTGGGGCCAGGCTGAGAAGCAGTGCGGGGAGAGCCAGCACAGGGTTTAGAAGACTGAAGAGTTTGTACCCCTTTCTTCTGGTGCCCTGCTGTCCTGCCCACCAGGGGCAGTGCCTTTGGCACCTTCAGCTTGGTTCCTGACCGTTCAGACCCCTTATCCTGCAGCCGCACAAGTGCCTGTACACACAGACTCTGTCATATGGTGGACCCCCAGCAGACCCATTCCATGTCAGGGCTGTGTAATAGTCCAGAACATCCATTCAAAGGCCAGTTGTGTCACAGCACACCCTCTTTCTCAGTCAGGTTTACACCCATAGGTGGCCCATGCAGCCAAGATCTCTCTGCTCGAGAGATGACAGTGAGATCAACACAGCATGGCCCATGACTTAGAGGGCCAGTAACAGACAGAACACAGAAAAGAGGATCGCCAAAACCAGGGCTGACAGGCGGGAACCTTTAAAACAGACCCGCGCTCCTCGTGCAACCCACAGCCAGCATGGCGCACTACAACGTCAAGAAGATTCCGGGGGTGACATCAGCCAAGGACTTCATCAACCTGACATTATCAAAGACTCAACGAAAGACTCCAACAGTGATTCACAAACATTATCAGATTCATTGCATTAGACATTTTTATATGAGAAAAGTCAAATTTACTCAGCAGAATTACCATGACAGACTCTCACAGATTGGAACAGGTTTTCCCAAATTGGATGATATCCATCCATTTTTGCTGATTTGATGAATATTCTCTATGACAAGGATCATTACAAGTTGGCTCTAGGACAGATTAATATTGCCAAAAATTTAGTGGACAATGTTGCTAAAGATTATGTATGGCTTATGGACCAGGGCGATTCTCTCTACCGCTGTAAGCAGCTGAAGCGTGCTGCCCTCGGACGAATGTGCACCATTATCAAGCGGCAGAGGCAGAGTTTGGAATATTTGGAACAAGTGCGTCAGCATTTATCCCGCTTGCCAACCATTGACCCAAATACAAGGACTCTGCTTTTGTGTGGGCACCCAAATGTTGGGAAATCCAGCTTCATCAATAAGGTGACAAGAGCAGGTGTGGATGTTCAGCCCTATGCATTTACCACCAAATCTCTGTTCGTTGGGCACATGGATTATAAGTACCTGCCTTGGCAGGTTGTAGATACTCCAGGGATTTTGGATCATCCTTTAGAGGATCAGAACACCATCGAAATGCAGGCTATCACAGCCCTGGCCCACCTTTGTGCTGCGGTTCTATATGTCATGGACTTGTCTGAACAGTGTGGACACGGGCTGAAAGAACAATTAGAACTCTTCCAGAATATCAGACCTCTCTTTATCAATAAGCATCTTGTAATTGTAGCAAACAAATGTGAGGTGAAACAAATAGCTGAACTTCCTGAAGACGATCAGAAAATATTTGTAGATTTGCAAGCTGAAGAGTAATAGAGACCAGCACCCTGACTGAGGAAGGTGTTATTCAAGTTGAAACAGAGGCTTGTGATAGGCTTTTGGCTCACTGAGTGGAAACAAAAGTGAAAGGAAATAAAGTGAATGAGGTGCTAAAGAGGTTGCATTTAGCTGTACCGAACAAGAGAGATGATAAGGAGAGGCCCCTTTCATCCCAGGAGTAGTGGCATGCAGGAAGAGAATGGAAATCGGGGAGCCCAAGAGGAAAAGGGAACGAGATCTTAAGCTGGAAACAGGAGATGATTATATTTTGGATCTTCAGAGATACTGGGATTTAATGAATTCATCTGAAAAATATGATAAGACACCAGAGAGCTGGAAAGGCCATAATGTAGCTGATCATATTGATCCTGCCGTCATGAAGAAATTGGAAGAATTAGAAAAAGAAGAAGAGCTGAGAACAACTGCTGGGGAGTATGACAGTGAATCTGAAAGTGAAGAGGAGGAAATGGTGGAAATCAGACAGCTGGCAAAACAAATGAGAGAAAAAACCAAGTTGAAAATCCTACAATCGAAGGCAAACGATACACAGGACCCAGGATGCCTCGGACTGCTAAGAAGCTTCAGCGGACAGTTTTGGAGAATGGAATGCGTAGTCTTGGTGTTGACCCGGGTGGTAAAGACAACGCCCACTGTGCAGTTCAAGCAAGAAGATCTCGATTGTCACTAGGAAGAGAAAGCGGAAGAATCTGTTCCTCCCTCTTCTATAGCTGGAGTCGGAGCCGCTCTCAAACTCCACGTGATGTTTCTGGTCTTCGGGATGTCAGGATGGTGAAGAAAGCAAGACTATTATGAATAATGCTCAGAAGAAGATGAATGGCTCGGGGAGGAGGGGGAGGCCGGTCGGCATGTGCTTGGCATGAAGTCCAAGCACTTTCTCTCTGGAAAGAGGAAAGCTGGTAAAAGGACAGGAGATGGCAGCCTTTTCCATTGACATGGTTTGGCTAGAATGTTGCTGTTTATTTCTTGGTTTGGAATGGTTTGGTTTCATGAAATTGGAATCATGATCCAGTAACTGAAAAGACAGTGGAAACAACTAATGTGGTTGTTTCTTTCCTGAAAACTGGATAACTATATACAGGTGTGGGAAATTTTTGTCACTTCATAATACTAAATTTTTTTTGAGTAGATGGTGTTTTGCATTTAGGGGAGCGTTTGCTTCAGAGTCACCACATAAGCTTCAGATGTCAAGTTTTCAACAACAACAAAATCACAAGGCATACAAAGAAACAAAGTATGGCCAATAAAGTAAAAAAGTAAATTGATAGAGCCATCCCTCATAGCCAACTTAGTAGATTACAGACTTTAAACAAGCTGCTAGGAAAGACTTACAGAAGTGGAAAGATTTATTGGTGTCATTAGGTTGTTTTGATGAAGAAAACACTTTCTTTTGCAAGGAGATTTGGATCACCACACCTGAAGTGCCCTTTTTGTGAAGAAAGACTGCACTTGGGGGTGTAGACAGAGGCTACCAGCCCTTCCCTGCAAGACAGGAAGCAGATCCACTTATGAGTGTGTTGGAGCCCTGTGCTTAAAATACTCTCTTAAATTATTTTCTACTCTTTTTGTACAATGTATCATTGTAGTCTGTCTTCAACTATTTTATCCAAAATAATAAACCTTCAGAAGGAAAAAAAAAAACAGACCTGCATGTACAAATTTCTTCCACTTACTTTACAGACCAACTCCAACTGCAAGATTGTAAAATAATCCAAAAAGCTATTCAAAAGCCAGATCATTACAGTGAAACCTTATCTTAGGCTTATACCTATAGGTGGCCCTTTCTTCAACTCACTTTACCTGTGACAGACAAGATTGTACATAAAAGAAAGAGAGACCACCAGAGAGGAGCCCCCAAACCAAGGCTGACAGATGGAAACCCTTCCCAGGAGACCACCTATGGGATCAATGCAGTGCTGGCCGCGTCCTCACGGGGCAGTGACAGATGCTCACAAACCAGACAACCAGAGGGCATTCCCAAGCCCAAGGCAACAAACAGATGGGAACCTATAAGAGATCAGAAGGGAGTGCATATCCCTAGGTTCTCGAGTCCTACTCAACTGTGACTCCTACACCACTGGAGCCACTGATGTCCCCAGAAAGAGGGACCAGATGTTCCCACTGAGAGGAAAAAGGTGTGTGGAATCCAGGGTCGGCATGCACACTCCGGGACTTACCAAATGGCCAAGGGTGTCACGACTTTCCTGAGTTCAGTTTCCTTTTTCTCAAAGCAGACCATGATGGAGCAACCTGTACCTTTCAGGAAGAGAAGGCAGGAGTTCCCTGGATCAAAAGTGGCTTCAGTAGCTACTGGAAGGCCCCCTCAGTCCCTCCCTTTACTCACAGGAACAGTCCTCTGGTTGACCTGAGGCAAACTCACTGTCTCCTCACTGCCCTGCTGCTTGCCAGTCACATGCATCCTCAGCAGGGAGTGGGGCTCCTTGGAGAGCCAGGCCTGCCCAAGAAAGCTGGAGTAGGGGCTGCTCTCCGGTCCCATCTGTGTTGCCAGGTTTGTCACTGAAAGCTTGGTCCTTGTCCCTAATGCCAATCCAATAATGAGGACATGGTTTTGTGAAAAAGGAAGAAGAAGGTTTAATCCTGTTTCCTTGATATTAGGGAGGGGGAGAGGTTAGGGAGGAGCAGGGAGAGAGGAAGAGAAAAAATGTCCATTTTATTTTATTTTATTATTATTATTTTTTTTGGAACCGGGGATTGAACTCGGGGACACTTGGCCACTGAGCCACATCCACAGCCCTATTTTGTATTTTATTTAGAGACAGGGTCTCACTGAGTTGCTTAGGGCCTCGCTAAGTTGCTGAGGCTGGCTTTGAACTCGTGATCCTCCTGACTCAGCCTCCCAAGTCGCTTGGATTACAGGCGTGCGCCACCGCGCCCGGCTAAAATGTCCATTTTAAAGATCAGTCACAGTGGCAGAGCAGCAAGGGTTACATCCAAAGCATAAAGTGGACCCCTGTCACAGAGAGAGAGGAAGCTGAGGCAGAGGACTCACCATCCCTTGCTCTCTGCCTCTCTGGCCTCTGTCCTCCTTGAACATGGACACAGGCCAGGGCTTCAGGAACAATACTGAGAGGCTGGGAACTGTGGCCAGGGCAGGAGAGGAGCCCCACTCAGGCCTGGTTACCCGATAACTACTGTGTTGGGCTGTCACCTGGGGCCAGGACAATCCCAACAAAATACCTTTAACAGTCTCAGGGGCTGTGGGTGAAAGGCCCCAAGTCTGATACCCTCCCTCACAAGGCTGTCTGCTGCCACAGCTCCCCAAAACCCACTGGCCCCTGTGTCCCTCGTCCTCAGGGAGACCTTCTCCCTTCCCCTGTGGGTCCAGAAGGAAGCGCCTTCCCCTTGAAACTGGCCGCTTGCACTCTGCCTGATGGGCACTGGCTCTCCCAGAGGCCTGGCAGAGTACTTCCAAACTGACCTTGAAAGTCAGATACCTGGAGCTTGGGGTCAGCTCAGTGGTGGAGCCTTGCCTGGCGTGGCCCTGGAGGTGGAGCTGGTGAGGCCACATGGCGGGGGGTGAATGCCCAGCGCCTCTGTGCACTGAGAATGGTTCAGACGGGACACCTCACATCATGCGCATTCTACCACAATTAAAAAACCGAAGGGGACAGGGACGTGGCCCTGGGGTGGAGGGGGTTTATTCTGCAGAGCCAGCACTGAGTCTGATCCCAGCATGGGAATGAGTTAGACAGGAAGCCATGTGGCCACCATCTGATTAATCATTAGCTCTAGTCTCTCCCCAAGGCCTCTGCCTGCTTTTCCAGGAAGGCCCTGGCAAGACCTTCAGGCAGCAATTCACCTGGCCCTCCCAGGAGTTCTGGACCCATAAAGTGTTATCAGGATCTCCATGCCCCCGACCCTTGCTACCCTCAGAGAGCAAGGGCCTGCCCCATGCCCGCCTCTCTCTCAGAGCTGGGCAGCCAGAACACAGAAACCAGCTCGAGGTTGAATTAGTCACTCCCCCTTTGGGGTGCCCTCCTGCCCTGGACCCCACGTGGCCTCCTGGGCAGGAATCCGTGGAGGGTTATGGCAGGGATCTCCTAAGGGGGCCCGACCTGAAGCTTCAGGGGATGGGCCCCCTCAAAGGAGCCCAGGTAGGTCCCCTCCACTGCCTAGGACAAAGTAGGTGCAAAGAGCCAAGTCGCACCTGAGGTGGAGTGGCCTTTGGGGCACCTGGAGTCCTTCCTGGGGGGAGGGCACCCACAAAGCCCTGTGGTCCTGTAGGCCGGGGCTCTGCCCGCTGCTGAGACTGTGGGGAGGGGGCTAGGTGCTTGAAGCTGGGACACTCCTTGCTGTGCTCAGGGCCCTGCCTGGGCCTAGCTCCAGCCTCCTCTGCCCGCAGAGGCCTGAGGCCAGGCCCTTGCTGCTCCCTCCTCTACCTCCTTCCCCCACCCTGTTGGCCCAGCAGCCCCCACCCAGGATGGCACTCTGCCTTTCTGCAGTGGAGGGCACCTGCCCCTGCCTGGGGGGCACCCCACACTCAGCACACCCACTGTG
The DNA here is from genome assembly GCA_020662805.1 of Glaucomys volans. Taxonomy (NCBI): domain Eukaryota; kingdom Metazoa; phylum Chordata; class Mammalia; order Rodentia; family Sciuridae; genus Glaucomys; species Glaucomys volans. Next base: position 32,025 of record JAJEJO010052636.1, read on the forward strand.
GGTCCCCCAGCTCTGTGCATGCATGGCAGCAAGTCCCCAGCTGTAGTGCCTCTCCCTCCTTTGTTCACACTTCACCTCCTTCTGTCTCTGGCACCTACCCATGACCTGTGACCCTCCTCTTTAGCAGCTACTGAGTAGGTGCTGGGGTCTGGGTCTGGGCTCATCACTCACTGACCACTCTTTGACCAGGATGGGCTTGTGGCCTCCTTGGGCCTGAGTCTCTTCATCTGTGCATGGATAGTTCATGTTTATTCCAAGGGCTGTGAACTTGAAGGAAGTAATACTGGGATACTTAAGGTTGTGCCTGAATGAACTTGGACCTCCTATTGCACACTACATAAATTGACTTGCAAGGACCTACATTCAATAGCTAAAATTATAAAACTCTTAGTAAAAAAACATAAGCAAAAATCTTCAGAACCCTGAAATTGGCAATGAATTCTTAAATATGATATCAATAGTGATACTGGTTTTAATGATGATTAGGACTGAGTTCATGTTCTATGGAGTCAAAGAATGAAACTGTAACAGGGGTCCACTTTATGCTTTGAATGTAGCCCTTGCTGCTCAGCCACTGGGACTTATTTTTAAAAGGACACCTTTCTTTCTCTTCCTCCTTCCCTGCTCCTCCCTAATCTCTCCCCTCCCTAGTCTCAGGGGAAACAGGACCGCCTTTCCTCCTCATCCTAGGCAGAGCTGTCTGTCCCTGGTACTCACCCACCACAGGAAAGAAGTAATCCAGACTCTGGGAATGGCACTGTTGTACCCAAAGAAAATAAAATCATCCAAGCTGATCACGAAAAGCCAAAAGAAGCCTTTATTTTAGCTGGCCAGCGACGATCGACCTTACACCTAAAAGCGGTGTGCCGGGGGATCGCAAGTTAGTTCTTTTGTTGCCAACTTTTATAGGGTGCAGGAAGGGACTAGAGTGGGGCTACAGGGAGGGGATTTGGGATTGTGGTGGGCTATAGGGAGGGGATTTGGGATTGTGGTGGGCTATAGGGAGGGGATTTGGGATTGGGGTGGGCTATAGGGAGGGATTTGGGATTTGGGGTGGGGCTGACCCTCCCAATCACGATGGAGAACCTCCCTGGGGAACATCAACATTCCAATCTGTTTTCTGTGGCTATAACATTTCCCACTGGTCTTAGCCACATTAACAAATCCTTGTTTAGGAAACTAGTGGTTTTTCAGCTTCCAACTCCCCAGACTCTGATGGGTTCCATTCCTCAGTTTGGCCAGATTTCTCATTTTACACTAACTGCCTGTCCTTAATTAGGAACTTTTTAAGGAGAGGGGGCACCGACCGCTCTTGCTGCTTCGAGCTGGAAGGGGGCGGAGTCTGGGGAAGCAGTTTGAAGTTCCTTTTAGAAATCTGGTCAATGAGGAGCAGAAGTCTGCTTGGGAAGAGCAGGTTGTAAAGTCATCTGGGGTGGGTGCTTCTATGAGAGAGAAGCAAAATGACATAAGTACCAAAATGAGATTAATAGAGAATAGATCAGGTACATTTGCCTAAGAATCTCTCTTTTATAGCCTCCAGTCCTATTCTACGGCCTAACACAAGTACATCTTAAGTTCTTTTAAATGCCCAAGAAAGTCTATGGTTTGGTTTTAACTGTTTTGCTAGGTGTTTAAGATCAAGCTTGTCAAATTGACCTGTTCCTGTCTCTTAAGAGTCAGCCGAGTTCCCACAGGGTCACTCGTGGGGAATTTGAGAGTCCTGTGCTTGGGTGGTGGCGGCTCCTGCATTTCAGCAGCTCCTTCATCCCAGCACCTCTGCATTCTGGGGTGGGCAGCAGCTCCTCCTGGATTCCAGCAGCTCCAAGTCAGTGGCTTCTGCCTTGTGGACAGCTGACAGACCTTTGCTTCCATTCATGGCATAGGGAAGCTGGTCCCTGCTCACTCCCATCAGCCCCAGGAGGACAGGGGCCAAGCCTGTCTGGCCCGCTGTTGCACCTCCTTGTTCTCAGCAATCTTTGCTGCATCTCCAACTCTGGGGGACAAGCCTGGAGTGCATGGGTTATTGAGAAGCGTCCACTCAGAATGGGTTCTGTCCTGGATGGCTCCGATCTCTGGTGGCGGTGGCATCTGGGCCCCAGTGGCTTTTGTGCTCTGGCTGTGGCAGTTCCTGCAACCTGGAGGCTGATGGCAGCCGGTGTTTCCTCAGCTCTGGACACAGCGATGCCTTCTGTGCAACACAGAAACCAGGCGGTGTCTTTTGCCCACTGTCTGCATGGACGGAAACTCTGAGTTCTGGCAGCAGCGAAGGCAGCAGTGTTGACCCAGAGTTGCAAAGTTCCTTAGAGAAGCTCTCTCATTCCCTGGACGCAGGCTGACTCTGAGGGCAAGAACCAAAACTGGTTTTCTTGGCCCCTTTGTTTTAATCTCAATCCTTAAGTTTGATCTTAAACATCCAGCAAGCCAGTTTCACCAGTTACTATCTCCTCTATTTCATAGGTGATGGCCTAGTATTCTTCTTCAAAACATTAATCTGGCATCAGCTACAGAGCTTACAAGGAAAAATACAAAATAGAATTTCAACAATCTAATTTGTGTAATAGACATCCCAAATCCTGCCCGAGTTATATATTATATTTCCTATTTGATATCACAGTAATTCTACAACAGAAAACAATCTTTTGAATAACTTTAAACTGAAAGCTGACATATTTTGGAAACATTCTGACTTGTAGCAGGGTGGGAGGCAGACCCTTATTTCAGGTAAGGCAGGCCTTTTACAGTCTTAGGCAGATTATTCCAGGTTTGAAGTTATTTTTGCCTCCTCTTAGGACATCATTTTACACAGTTTATATGTATTGCTTCCTGAATCTATGTGAATAGTTGTTAACACAATATATTGCATTTAAAACAAATCAAGGAAAGGCTGAGAGCTTATAACTTTCCTTTTGTGTGGCAAAATGACCAAATATTTTTTATGTTTCATGATATTAACCTTTAAACAAATCAGGCTCTCACTAACTTTAAATACATTTGCATTTAAATTTTGATCTCAGTGTAAAAAGTAATAAATTTACATGTACCCTATTGATAGCAGGTTCTGTTACAGAACATTAAATGTAAAAATAAGTCCGCAATAAAATCTGCCATTCCCACCAGCCTGAATCTACCAACACAGACAAGTCTAACCTGGAGAACAGCAGCCCGACACATTCCCTGCTCTACAGACCTGCGAACCCGGAGGACATAGACACATGAATATATGAAGAGCAACTAAACATAGTTTTTCAACAAAAAAACCCTAGGCTCTGCAACATCGCACAACACCCTACCAGTTATTTAACCACAATAAATAATAAAACTTAAAGAAATCCCTGTCATTTTAACATATTGATTACACCTTGATTTATATTAGCCCATTAACATTTGACCTTAGGGGAAAACTTTAAACAGTTTTTAATTGATGGCCTCACATACATATAACTACTTAGTTACACAAAAACTTGTTGGAATTTGCCCTTTACCTACACACAGACTTTCTTATCCAGAAATATTTTCCTTTTACTGAATATATTTTCATACCTAGAACTTTCCACTTTCCCTTTCCCATCTGTTAACTCCTTCCTTGTTCGTATTCTAAAACAACTCCTATGAAATTTCTGAATTTAGATAAATTATTAGGATTTCACTCCTAGTAACCTTGCTCTCAGGGATGACACAAAAAATTCCAAATCCCTTTATTTACCAATCCATGAAAACACCAATAATGCTAAAGCATGTTACCCCATGGAATTTAAAGTGTAATATATTAACTCTAATTTACTTATTTTACTGTAATAACCAAGATCAGACAAGTATTTTGAATAGTATTTGCCATCTTTTTCCTGTGGAAAAGTCCTAAAAAAATTGATATTACACATTTTATAGACATCAACATTTTTTAATTGACCACCTACAGACTTGTGAGGTTAGATATATTTTACCTTCATTTATTTACCAAATTTAAATAGAACCTTTTCAAATATACCTGGATCCATTTTTCTTTTAGCATTATGTTAATCTCTAATATCATGTACATGAACTTTGGACACAATATACACTTAAATAAAGACCTTGTAGGTTTTTATCTCCATTGCAATGTAACGAGATGTTCAAAAATCTAAGTTGAATAAAAAATAGGACTGACCAAAAGTTATGAGCTCAACAAGTACTCGGCAGGCTGTTAGTTATTCTCAAATAAAACACTCTTTTTTTTTTCTGGGGTTGGAAATTGGTCTCTTACTGGGTTTTTTGCTTCCTCTATTGTCATTTCAATGTAAGTTCTACTTGAGATTTGGTTCCAGCAGAATCCTGGTATCTCAGGCACTTTAACCATTTTTATCAGGAGAGGGTTTGAATGCTTAAGAGCTCTGTAACGGGCTTTTGTTATTCCTCCTGGGTGGAGGCACATGTCATTTACATATCGTAAAACAATTCGCTGTGGGGGTGCTGTAGCACTGGGGGGGGCGGGACCTGGTTCCTCCTCCCCCTCTGGAGGGCGAGAGGGCGCGTGTCCCCAGCCATCTTCTCCCTCCCTCGGCCCCTGGATTTGGAAATGGCTTTTGGCAGTTACTTGAGGGATTGGTAGCAGTGTGAGCTGAATTTAAGTCTGGTCTGGCCTTTGCCATTAAACCGGTGCAGCCTCTCCTAGTTCCCAAACTAGAGGACACGGAATCTGAAAGGCAATGCTTAAGCCATAATCCAAATTTGAATGTAAGGCACCCGGTCCTGTTGGTTTGGCTGCCCAATGCCCTGAGGGCCCCAATCAACCTTGAAAGTGGGCCATTCTGATTTACAAAACTTTCTTAAGTTACATCCATTAACAAAAGTTCTGTAGTTAGCTGCACGTTCTTGGAAGTCCTGAAAACTTTTTAAAAAAACAAGTTAGAACAGTGGGACACGTGGTTGACTGACTATGTCCCATAGTAGACTGTCCTGGAGAGATGCCACACAGAAAGCAAGGAAAAAGAACACAGAAAACACAAACGGCCTGGACACCCAGGGGGCCAGTGGCGAAGGCGACTCTGGACGCGAGTTGGGCCCTTCCCGTGGATCACCCCAGCTGCGGTGGGCATCGTTGCGCCCTGCTGTGCGTGGGTGCTGTGGTGTGAGGCAGGCAGGTGGCGGCCACCGCAGCGGCAACAGAACCCTCAACTCTGGCAGGCGCTCAACAGCGGTGGCATCATGGCATCCCTCGACTTGCCCCCAGGGCACGCTTCCCCGGGGCGTGGCCTACCAGACTGGGCCCCACACGGAGGTCCTACTGGACTCTGCACAGAGGCCTACCGGACTAGGCCCAAGCCACACACAGCAGTTGAGTGGACCTGGCCCCAGACGGCAGCTATACTGGAAGCCACAGGGTGGTTATGCCAGCAGCCAGCCATGTGGCAGCCCAGCCGAGCGGACCCCACGCGGCCCAGACCAGATTAACAAGACAAATACAGACAGACAGACAACGGCCGACCAGATTAGGCCCCATGCGGCCTACCAGACTGGTCCCATAGGGGGACCACCAGACAGACTAGGCCTCACGAGGAGGCCTACTAGGGGTCAGGAGCGACGTCTCGCCCTGGCCTGGGACTGGTGTAAGCGACTGCATCCAGTCTGACCATGTCCCCCAGATACAGATAGTCGACTCACCAAAACAGGATACCAGGTGGCTTCATCCAGTCGAGCATCCTGAAGATGGGGTGGGGTCCCCCCAAGAGTGAGGCTGAGGCACGTCTCTCAGGAGCTCCCCTCTACTCAGGGTGGAGACTCCCAGGCAACCATCACAGGAGGCCAATTTAGGCGTGAAGGCTTGGAGAAATCAAATCTCGCTAGGGCCTCCAAATGTTGTACCCAAAGAAAATAAAATCATCCAAACTGATCACGTAAAGCCAAAAGAAGCCTTTATTTTAGCTGGCCAGCGACGATCGCCCTTACACCTAAGAGCAGTGTGCTGGGAAATTGCACATTAATTCTTTTGTAGCCAACTTTTATAGGGCGTGGGAAGGGACCAGGGTGGGGCTATAGGGAGGGGAATGGATTGGGGTGGGCTATAGGGAGGGGATTTGGGATTTGGGGCTGACTCTCCGGATCTCACTGGAGAATCTCCCTGGGGAGCACCAACATTTTAATCTGTTTTTTTTTGTTGCTATAACAGCCCCAGATCTCAGCAGTGACCATCTCCCAATGTAACAAGTGCATTGCAACTCCAACAGAGAGCACGGGGAATGTGGCCTTTGAGTCACCTCTTTAAAAGCCCTGCTCCTGCTGATGGGCAGAATCAGCCTCTGGGACAGGAGTGGCCGTGCTTCTCCTTTGCTATTGAAGCTAGAAAACTTCTTTTTCCTTTATCTCGAAACTGTGTCTTTGTTACTGGATTGGCATCCAGGACAAGGACTGAGCTTTTGGTAACAAAACCACGAACAGCCAAGGTAAGCAAGCATAGCAAGCAGGACTCGTTTAAGGACGTGACAGAGGACAGACTCCCCAAACCCATGGAAGGGACACAATTGGCCTTTTTATGGTGCTCAGCGCTCTCCTCTGCCATCAATCATGGTCTAACTCCTTCTCCACACACAACGTACTGTTTTCCTTTTGGATAAAATAATTGCCAGAAGTTCTCTTTCTAAGTTTGATAAAAATGGAACAGGGGTTCACCTGATGCTTTGACTGTATCCCATCTTGCTTTAAAACTTACATGCTTTCCTCTTTTCCCCAACCTTTTCCCTGATCTCCTCCCTGACCTTCCTTTCCCTGATCTTCTCCTCCCTGACCTTATTTTCCCTGATCTTCTCCCTGACCTTCCTTTCTCTGACCTTCTCCTCCCTGACCTTCTCCCTGATCTTCCTTTCCCTGACCTTCTCCTCCCTGACCTTCCTTTCCCTGATCTTCTCCTCCCTGAACTTATTTTCCCTGATCTCCTCCCTGAACTTCCTTTCCCTGATTTTCTCCTCCCTGACCCTC